>JAGKQL010002831.1:0-29416 GCA_018398635.1 Cyprinodon brontotheroides | reverse complement strand
GGATGGATGGATGGATGGATGGATGGATGGATGGATGGATGGATGGACTGGGTTTATAGGCCCATCAGATAGCGTCCCCCCTGATGTCATTTACTTTAAAGCTACAGTGTGTAACTTTTAGCGACATCTAGCGGTCAGACTGCAGCAACATGAACATCTCCCCTCCACCGCTTCTCCCCCCCAACAGTACGGCGAGCGTTACGGGACAAAAAGTCTTCCACGACGTCCGCATCACCTACCTTCTCAAATGATGAGGTTTGTTTACATAGATAATTTTACAGATAGTATTTCATTAGTCTGTGTAGGGTATAGATTTCATGTAGACTTAAGATAATAAATATACCCGTTATTTTTTCTACATCGTTGTGACGTTTTGGCGATCTCGCAATCTCTAGTTTGTTGGCTCTGCGTTGCCGTAGCGCAAAGATGTCTGTCTCCATGGCTGCGAGACCCGCTCCTATGTAATTATAAATGACGAATTCTAAGGCAACGCAAATATTAAGGTTAAGAGGCTGAGCTCGTAGATGATGATAAATAACATAGTTATGTATAATATATTACATTTCTGACTGTATATCCCTGTAATTATTACACACTGTAGCTTTAAGTTGCAATAAAAGCAAAACTCTCTGCAGGTTTTTGTCTTCCACTCAGCTGGCTTTTGAAACACACGGCGAGAAGGTGGGGGCCAGGTGGTGAGGGTTACGGGGGCGAGAAACACAAAAGTCACGCAATAGTAACTTTTAATAGTAACTAGTTACTTTTATTGTGTAGTAACTCAGTTAGTAACTCAGTTACTTTTTGGGAGAAGTAACTAGTAACTATAACTAATTACTTTTCAAAGTAACATACCCAACACTAGCAATAGTACATGATTAACTTGGCAGATTCTCTCTTGCAAATGTGGGGCAGTCTGATTGAATTACCAAGACAGAGGCGGTAGGGATGCAATGCATGGAAATCCAAAATGAATGACAGTAGGAAGGGAAATGTAGTTTCTATAATTTGTTTTCTTATAGGTACACTCTAGAGAGTAAAACTGACATTTATGAGTTAATTTATAAAAAATATGTTTTGTTTCTTTCTTTACTTATCAGGGGCGGTGCTTGCTAGCTATGGGCGGCTTGACATACTGCCTATGAGGATAAGTTCAGATATTTGTGCATACCTAGATATAATTATCCCAGTTATCAGCAGCTGCTTCGTACTATTGCATATTTAATGCAGAAGAAAAATAAATACTCTCTTTTTGTTTTTCAAGAATCCTAAGCATACATTTCAAAAGTTACTATTTCTACCAGTTTGACTTTCAAAGATCCAGTTTGCATAATCAAATTTTAAAACAACAACCCTTTGAAAGATGCATAAATTGTTTTTTATTTCTATGTCTCTGCTGAGGTGTAAAAGAAAGATTGAAAATTCCCCAAATTATCATGCTATGAATGAAAATGAAGCCAGAAAAATATGTTTCAACTAGTCTGCTGCTTGACTATTTTTACCCACTTTCGTTTTGCTCTTTTACCCTTTTTTTTATCACAACAGAGCTGTTTTCTGTGAAAAAGCTCCACAGAAAAACATTATCAAGTATCCTTTTTGGATATGATGGAGCAGATTCTGACATTTTCCTACAAGGTGGTGCTAACAGATTCACAAAGATAATACAAAAGCTAGAAAAAATATAATGGTTTTATCTCAGTAATAAGCAACCATCATCATAAATCGAATAACATTTCTCTTGTTTCAGGTAACCTGTTGCTTTATTTTCTGTGCGGGAAAAAGGCATTCATGGTCTTAGAACCACTTGGATCTGCTTCCTCTGTGAAACTTGTGGTATTCATTTTGCTATTTATTACCCGTCGATCATTCAACCTCAATAGCAGCTCAATAACTCTAACTGTAATGAAACCAGCTTGAGAACTGCATATCCTAGCAAGTTCTTGGAAAATTAATAATAGAATCAAAATAAAAGCACTGTTTACTCACTAGAGCTTTGAACTTTGCTTTGTCATCTTTCTTCACCTATTGAGGGTTTCAGATGCCAGACTATAAGGTATGTCGTTTTTTGTACAAATTGGTTTTGCACTTCCATTACACAGTTCTAATTTTACTTTTTCCTGGGTTGTATTTTTGTTGCTTCCTGGCAGCATTTATCTGTTGAGTGTTTCCTTTTTGTTAGAATCATCAATATGAAATTATTTAGAGGCCTACTTTCCAAATTTTATAAATATTTTACTTTTGGCAAAAGAAAATAGTCTTGCATATTTACAAGCTTGGAAGAAAACTGATCTGCAAACGCTAAATCCTGAGGATGAATGGGTAACTCATGTCTCTGTGGCACAAACGCAAAACTATTAACACAAGGTTTAGACTATTACAGCTACAAATGGTATTTAGAACATATATCACTCCTGTAAAACTTCACAATTTTAATTCAAATATTCCTGATATCTGTGTTAAATGTAATATAAATAGGGCACTCTTTTCCATTTGTTGTATGTGGCAATGTATAGAGATTCAAACTTTCTGGGAGGAGTTACCATGTTCATCTCCCGTTTGATCGAACAGGATGTTCCAATGGACAGTAAACTTTACTTATTGCGTTTTCCCGATGGAAAACAAAAGGACTTATAGGAAGAGAAAAACTTTGGGGGTTTTACTTTTTGCAGGCTAAACTTACGCTGATTGCTCTGAAGTGGAGGAACACAGAAAGACCAAAGATGAATGAATTATGACCAACAACCTGGCAAATGGAAAAGCTGACATATATAACTAAAGAAAAGCTTAAAGACTTTAAGGATATTTGGTTTCCCTCTCACATCTTATCAAATACTGTGACATGTAAAGCTATTTTTTCCTCGCTTTTTGAGTGTGTAGATAGAGTGGTTCCTGGGTTTAGTGTTCTTTTGGGTGGGGTGGGGAGGGAAAAGCACCTTGCTTTGTTTTGTTTTTTAGTTTTTTAGTCTATTTTGCTTTATTTTTCATGTTTCTGTGTGTGTGTGTGTTTGTTTTGTATGTCTAACAGAAAATTTAATAAAAATATCTTTGAAAAAAAAGAAAATTATTACATACTGTTAAATAAATGATCAGTGCTGTATCTGGTGTTTGTCATAATGCGCTGTAAGAAGTGTTCTTGAAAACATTCTTCTTCAAATGTTGGCTACATATTACGTGTTTTTTTTTTTCTGGCCAGAAGTTTGATGGCAAATCCTCCCTCTTCAAGTTGGCCAATCACCGACCCGTCGCGGAGGATCAGGAACAGGAAAAGGTGAAATCACTTTTTTTTCCACTTTTACTGCGATGTATCGCATCATCCAGCTGCCATGCGTGGGCATTGTCATTTCACTATAGCTCTGGTGAATTTCAATGGTGAAGTCTCTGAAATCTTCAATAATTGTTTGTTGATTGCAGATCTGTCTAGTAGTTCCCATTGATTTTGCTTTTTTTAAAGCGGGAGAATGGCTACTAGGCTTTCCGCTCATGCGATTAGTGCCCCGAAATTAATTAAATCACTGGGAACGTGTTTCATGAATAATAAACTATTGATAATTTCTTGCTGACCTTATTTGAATAATCTTTCTTTGTGTGAAAAAAAAATTTTTGTGTGTGTTTTTGGGGAGGCTCTTTTTAACTGTTGTCATCATTGTGTTTTCAAGACTTGTTGAATTTGCTTTGATTTATCTATTTATATGGCTTTTCAACCCATCAAACATGATGAAAAAGAGTAATGGCTAAATGTTTACCTAAAACTACTTCCCCTGTTTCTTTGCCACATCAATTTAAAAATCCTCCATTTGAAGAACTGAGAATGTGGGATTTCTGGTCGGGTTTAGCTGGATCTCAGCTCTGTTATAGTCACGGGGGGAAATAGCTGCTTTCATAGTAACCACTATAGTAACCACTGATCAGGCCCGAAATCTAGGTGTAGTACTGGATTCAGACTTGAACCTCCAAAAGCATTTAAAGACAATTACAAGGTCGGCTTTCTATCACCTGAAGAACATTTCCAGGATTAAAGGACTAATGTCTCAGCATGATCTGGAAAAACTAATCCATGCGTTTATTTTTAGTCGAATTGATTACTGCAACGGTGTTTTCACAGGTCTGCCTAAAAAGTGGATCAGACAGCTGCAGCTGATCCAGAACGCTGCTGCCCGTGTCCTCACTAAGACTAAGAAAGTAGAGCACATCACCCCAGTTCTAAAGTCCTTCCACTGGCTCCCTGTATCTCAGAGAATAGACTTTAAAATACTTCTGTTAGTCTATAAATCTCTGAATGGCTTAGCACCTAAATATATCACAGACTTGCTATCAGTGTATCAACCCTCCAGACCACTCAGGTCTTCTGGCTCCAGGCCTGCTCTGCAGACCTAGAACCAGAACTAAACATGGAGAAGCAGCATTTTGTTCCTATGCTCCACATATCTGGAACAAACTTCCCGAAAACTGTATAAAAGTCTCGCGGAAAGCCTGGCGAGGAGTTCCTTTTAAATCAGACTAAAACATTGTTGTTTAGGACTGCCTTCGACTGTTCTAGTTAAGCAGTTCAACTGAAACATCATTAGTTCAACTTTTTATTTTCTTTTAGTCCAAGTGTTTTAATGTCGTTTTTTTCAGTATTTTTTCTTATATTTTATTTTTTTCCTACTTGCTTTGATTCTACTTTATTTTCCTATATTTTAACTGCGTAAAGCACTTTGCATTGTCTTTTGTACTGAATTGTAAGTATACAAATAAATTTACCTTTGCCTTGCCTTGCCTTCCTCCAAACTCTCCTGTCTTTCCTGCAAAATGCAGAGAAAGAAAGATGTCGACAACCTACTTCTGTTGATGAATCAAATATTAATATTTATCTCAAGGTTGTGAGGAATAGCGCTGTCTAAAGACACACAAATGTTCTATAATACTGGAAGACATGTCATGCAACATAAGTTTAGAAAGTCTTAGACTTGGTATCACCACTGACTGTATGTTTTAAAATATTGTTATAAAGCGTACCAGCTCATAACGGTAAAAAAACACTGGATGAATGAAATTGAAAGCTGTTGTGCAGATAGAAAATGTATTCCAACTAGGAAACAAAGTCAAAGATGTAAAACGTGTTTAATCATCTGATTCTATCCTGATACTATTTTAATAAATGTTCTTTAATAATGTATTTTGGTTACCTGTGAGATATAGCTTTGTTATTTAGATCTGCAAACGTTTGTTTTACAATGACATATTTTGTTATCAAGACAGACTAAGAGGGACAACATATAGGCATAAATTCCTATGTAATTCATTGAAAGATACATTAAGTAAAGCAGTTCGACATCTTGGCAAGCATTGTTAGTTTATGTTTAAAAGCTACAGTAACCTGGTCTTTCATATGTTGTTTGTGTTGACTGTGTTAAAAGTTTTTAAGAGGGATTTAGAATAAGCAGAGCACAATAAACCGGATTACTTTCCTTGTGATATTTTATGTATAAACCCTCATTGTTTAATCAAACAGACTAATTAATCAGGTATGTTTATTTACAGCACATTTACATTTTAGTCTAACTGCTCAGGGCTCACCTGAACCTAATCTGCTCACAAAGGGAGGTACGTTCTCCCTCTCTCTAACTGAAGTAGGTTTCAGCACAGTCGTTACGAACTTATCCACATCCAGTTAGAGCTGGATAAGTCCAATTTAACCATGAAAGACAGGTTTCAACAAGGAAAATGCTACGAACAATGAGCTGATGTTGATATGACAGCTTTCGATTAGAAGGAAAATACAATTTCCCGCTCTTTAAAGTCGACAACATAGATGGTCATTTATCCAATGATTGCTTCTTACAGTAGTTTAAGCTGAGGCCACATGTTGCGCTTTGCAAAAGTTTTCAATTCCATAAAATTTTACACAGTTTCAAGTTTCAATCACTTTAGAATATTTATCAATGGATAATTTTATACAAAATACCAATTTAAAGAAGTGAATCATTTGAAGTTAAAGACGATAAAAGGCATGGATATAATATTTTTTAACCAATGAAAAGAACAATAAAATGTGTTGCTTATAACCCCACTGAACCAAACTACAGTAGCATTCATTGCAGTTACAGCAGCAGGTTTTTGGGAGTATATCTCTACCAGTGTTCCACAAATGGAAAGTGTGACGTTTTTATACTTATATACACAATTAATTTGTAGTGTATAGAAATAGTTTTAATATTAGTTTCAATATTTTGAAAAATGGAGCCTAGGCGAGGAAGTTCGACTCTCACCTACACACCAATGCAAAACCAATCAGCTTGGAACCACACCTCCACGAAAGCCAATCAGCATCCAAGTTTGTCGCCCAAAGCCCTCGATCCCCATACGCTAATTCCTGTGTAATGCTGCTCCTGGCCGCCAGGCAGCGGATACGCTGCGTGACTTCATTCCAGCCCCTCCTCCACTTTTAGCCCACCTCCCAGCCCCTCCTCCACCATCATTGCTAAAGCTTCATTAGGGTTTCATTACTCACGGACTCTTGCTGCGTTCCGCTGTCTCATCTTAACTGGTCCGGCAGAAGACCGCCATGTTGAGCCTGGTTCTGCCAGAGATTTTTTTTTCCCAACTGGAAGTTTTTTCTCTCCGCTGGCTCTCCCATGCTTGCTGATCATGGACAGTCTCTCTCAACCTGTGTTATTCCGAACTGGACTTTCATCTTCCAGGTCCTTGAGTGAAACTCTAGTATCAGCTCATGCAGTCCACTAGATCTCTCCATAAAAGGCTCAGCAGACTTGCGTCTGGCAAACCAGCAGTCTGCAGGGCCGACCAGCTTCATCTATCTCCACTCCACCACCAGTTTCCGGCTTGGGAGGAAACAGCTGCGTGTTTTGCTCCTGTTCATGCATGTCTACCAAAATGAAGCAGTTTGTTACAGTTCCAAAAATAAAGGAAATGTTATCAAATATATTTCTCCTAATTGTCTTTTCTCTTCGTGTGAGTTTTTCAGATTTAGGAAATACATACTCGGTGTGAAATACCATAGTTCTACATTTTTACTCTGTAATTCCAGATGGGACTAAATAGAAACCACATTTTTCACATTCAGTTTTATAAAAAGACATCGACAATTTGTTGTAAAGATAGTGTGTGAAATGTTTACTTAACAGTGGATGTCAAGCCATTTAATTGTTTCAACAGATATCTTATGTTTAATAAGATATGTTTGATATAGTGACGCAGAGTGGCATTATCAACATTGACATCAGTCAAATGCAATGCAATAAATATCAGCTCTGGTAATGTTAGCCTTCCTGCATTTACTCTGTAGGTTCCAGACCAGTAAGACCTAACCACATCATCAATTCATTGCATACATGAAAAAATGACAACCTCCATGGGTGAAAAAAAAAAAAAAACGAAGCTTATTTATGTATCACAAACAATTATTCTGATGTAATTAGGAAAATACAACATATTTAGTTCAACATGTTTAACTAATTGTGGATCCCTTTGAAAGCTTCACTGTATATTTACCATTTATCAATTTCCACTTACAGTACGCTATATGATGAAAATACTCACAATGAACCTGTGGGTTATAAATCTTAATGTATTTACATAGTGTAGGTGAACAGAGGATAGAAGGAGCTCATTCTTAAACTGAATGTGGTATCAAATGTGAAACAGCAGGATCATAAAATTATTCATTAATGCATTAATCTTGTTTATGACATGCTAATGCCTTCAGAAACAAAAGTACTTGCTGTTGGGATACCTTGGGGGAATGTCTCACAACTTTGAATCAATATTTTAAGGTAATTGCTCAATGACAGAACAGCATGAATACAATAAGAAAATAAAGAACCTCAACTACCAGTTTGTACGGTTTTCTATTCATGTTACAGTTTTTGTTACAATGTCAAGTGCCTCTGTTAAAGGAGCCACCATGTATTAATGTTCTGCAATGATAGATTTTTTCTTTTTAATGTTGACTTAGAAAAAGTTCTGACTTTGTCTAAAAAAAGGCCACAAAGCAGGTCACAGTGTCCGGATTTCAGACATTTCTACTGGGGTGATATGTCAGCAGTGACCACTCCTGCTCTCCAAATTTATCAGCCTGGCCCTGCATGAACTCATACTTCAAGCTGCTTCCTCATTACCTGTGATCCTGTGTGTCTGGACCGACTTTGCTCTGCCGTGGAGGGTGTCCATTAATCCCACACGGCTTTAATCTTCACTATCTTAATGACACCTCATAGAAAGACGAAGGACCAGCCGAAGACAATAGTTTTTGCTCTCTTAAAATATGTTGAACCATTGGAAACACTTAATCTTGTTATTTCATTCGCTGTTTCCAATCAAATTCTGTGTAATAGAGGCCTCGGCTGCAGCAGTGCAACAGCATGGAGTCAAATAGATTAACACTAAAAACTTTTACACTAACACTCTCCTTTTTCTTCTTTATCTTGCCATGCTAAATCCAACATATCAGATACAAAGGGATGTTAAAAAACATTCCGAAGGTTTTACTGAGATTTTTAATGTTCCGTTCTTCTATTCAGACATAAAGACTTGATGGTAATTATTAAAAGTATGATGTCTGACTGATATAGCAACTGTAGCAACTATAGTATTTTGTAGCAATTAAATGAACCACAATATTAGGTACTATTATTTTAAATTAAACATCTATATTACTTAAAGGATTCTTTAATTATATTTCACAAATAGCCAAGTAGTATTTTTTTTTCCATTTTATTTAAAAGCCTGGGAGCTCATCCATTTTTTAACACTGTAATTTACCTCTATCAGAAATGAAGACATGTCACCTGAGCTGTAAGACAAAAATCAGTCAAATCAAGGTTGCAATCCAACGACAACCCGCGGAAGGATCCTGAATCGAGAGGCAGGTGAAATAACACTTTTATCCCATGTATTACAACATCCAACCGCTGCATGCACATATTGTCACTTTAAATATAGTTCTCGTGAAGTCCGCTCGGAAAATATAAAATAATTGTTGCTGATTGCAGATGTGTCTAGTAGTTCCTGGCATTGGTTTTGCTTGGAAAGCTGGGAGAATGGCGCTTAGGCTTTAGTCAAGCATTCTTAATGCCTACTGCCGGAAGGTGGCAGCAGTAAGGTGTTGGCCATATTTGGGCAAAATGGCCCCATCTCTGTAGACCTTCAGTCAATGCTAACAAAAATATTTTTTTCTTTTTAACTGATTAACACTAAATTCATTTAAAGGTACAGTGTGTAACTTTTAGCGATTACTCCTTAGCGGTCAGACTGGTAGACTGCAGCAACATGAACATCTCTCCCCCACCGCTTCTCCCCAACAACAGTACGGCGAGCTGCTACGGGACAAAAAATGTCTCTCCACGCACGTCCGCATCACCTACCTTCTCAAGTGATGAGGTTTGTTTACATAGATAATTTTACAGATAGTAGTATCTCATTAGTCTGTGTAGGGTATAGATTTCATGTAGACTTAAGATAATAAATATAACCGCTATTTTTCTTACATCAAGTAGGATCGCTTTTGGCTCATCTCGCAATCGCTAGTTTGTTGGCTCCTAAGCGCCAGTCAGAGCTGCCAGTGATGTGTCTGCCTCTCCATGGCTTGCGCAGACCCGCCTCCCATGTAATTATAAATAACCCAATTCTAAGGCAACGCAAATATTAAGGTTAAGAGGCTTGAGCTCGTAGATGATGATAAATAAATACAGTTATGTATAATATATATTACATTTCTGACTGTATTTCCCTATGTAATTATTACACACACTGTAGCTTCTAATCAACTCTCTGCAGACATATTAGTTTTAGGTATTGTTGGAATAATTGTATATAAATGTATCTTTGTAGTGTTATCATGCATAAAGCTGTGTGCTATGTGCATGTGTATATAGCCGACTTTTCTGAAGTATGTAGATTTGCTTTTTGGGGAGGTTGTGGTTGATCTACGAGCAGCACTCCACCTGCTGAACTTTGGTGAACAGGTTCAACAGCTTAAATTTTGACTTCACCCTGATATTTATAGGATATTTACTGAGACTGCAAGACTGAATTCCTCATGTTGTCTCTAGTCACTAAAGTAGTCTCAGCTGTTGTAACCAGGGACCACTGATTCCAATAAATAGCGAGGAGAACGCTGGGACCGCAGAGTGGGTTGGACATTTGTAAACTCCGCAGTCTCTTCCTACTCTCCTCGCGAGTAAACTAAATTAATTGTCTCTGTGCCTTCTTTCTCTCCCTGCATGTATGTATGATGTTTTAGGTGCTTAGACTGGACCTGACAGGTATAGATAAAGATCCACTGATTATTCCTTGCTTACCAGACTTCCTTTAATAAGGAACATAGTATAGGTAATGCAAAAACTCAAACAGCTTCGACTGAGCTGAAGCTAAGGGAGGTTTGAAAAATAAATTGACACTTGGCTAGTGATTGTAAAAAAAAAAATTAAGATCCAAGAGCTTTAGGACTTTGCTGTAGATTTTTTTTATTTGAAACCTTAATGGAAGAATCTCGTCCTCTCTTTTCTCCAGGTTGTCACAAATAAAGGCAGACAGGACTGTAAAGCAGGTGGGAACCGCTGATCCGACAGTCCAATAGATGACACTTTCTTGTTGAAGTGGGGACCCTGATAACTCAATGACATGTCAGTAGCTTGTCAGCAAGAAATGAAACTCTGTCTGCTGGGAGTCCAGTTTATAGCTGTGAAAGCAGCAAACCAGCAGCCAACACACCTACCGGATATTTGTTGTGATGTGTTGAAGTTCTAATGTCATCTAACTGCGTCATAACTGATGGGTCTCACAGAGAATCAAGGCAACGATAAAGTATTTGAAGATTAAACAATAGCATATTAAAAAATTAAAATATCTGACCAGTCAAACATTGGACAAGAATAGTGATCCATAAATCTGATTTAATATTTAGATGTGTGTTGGGCTTCAAAGTAAACCTGCTATAAATCTGGATTATAAAGGTAGCTTGTTTTTTTATTTTCAATTTTACCTGAGCTTGTTGTTCAAACTGGAAAAGGCCAAAAAAACATGCTCTCAAGTTACACCTATATTGATCTTCCTTCTGTAGCCTGTTCAAGTCAAAACAGTAAGGGCGTTAACATTAGCCTGCCATGCTATCACCACTGTCGAATCTATTCCACCAAAGGACACAATTCCAGCAATCAGAGGCTCACCTGCAGGCATTGGTTGGGTGTTGCTGCTTGTGTAACTTTCTTTCAATCATTTAGGATAAAGAGATATACTGTATGAAATTAACCATGGCAACTGCTGATGTTGTTAACTCTATATCTACTTAAACTAGCATACACACAAGCAAAATTCTCGTACAAATCGTCACAGGAAAAAAATAAAACCTTTTTTCTATTTTCTCCCCAAAAAATAAACATAAATTTAAATTCCATTTTAGAATTATGGTATAAAATGCAAGGTTTTGGGTCCGTATAAACAGTCATCACTGAGTCTTCTAATGATACTGCCACATGTGGCCGAATCACGGAATTGCAGGAGGCTTCTTCTCGTAGCTGGTCCTCGTACTTCACAAAGTTTTTTTTTTTTTTTTTTCACCTTACATGGAGTTGCCATTGGTATCTGATTTTTCTTAGTATCCAAAAAATCCATCCTGAATATTACGCTTCAATTGTTTGCTAGGTTGGATCCATTTAACATGGATGCGCTTGACATCATATCCGCAGAACAGAACGGAAACTTTCCATTCAGAGTAAACGCATGGAAAATAGGCTACAGGTTTATAAATGCATCGGCATCTGAACTAGTGAGAAATCAGTCTGCTCATCAAACAATGTTTTTATGTGTCCAATAAAAAGGCTATTTTTAATATTTTTATCAGTAAAAACGTGCATAATTTCTCTTTAAGAATATCTTAGCTTTAAACTCCAAATTATATCAAACATCCCCATAATCCACTGTGTAATAAACACGTAAACATGTCATAACGGTGATGATTTTTTAAATTCTAAATTTGTAAACTTGAAAAGAATAAAAATGCTGTCTCTCAATTACAGTATTTTTGCCTGAATCTTTAAAGATATAAAATAAATTGTCACAAATGCACAGTATAGCTGCTGCAGATTACAATGTTCAGGAACAAAAATAGAAATAAGGTCACATCATTGTATTCCCTCTGTGTTACAATTTTCTTGCAGACCATCACACCTTTAACATGTGAACAACAGCATCTAAACTACCAAAAACAAAAAAGAAATCAATATTTTCCTCTACTGAGATGTATTGCAACCTGATGCATATATCCTTTATATCTATCTGCACTGGACAACCCATTATTACAGATCTTAACCAATATAGTAGTTCAGGGATGGAAGATATCAGTCATTAAAAAAAGCCCTCTACTGCAGGCTGCCAAGGAAAAAATACTATAAAAAAGGAAACATTAGCCTAATCTCATGTACAAAATGTCACAAATAGCATAAGAAGCATAATTACAGTAAACCAATAAGCAAATAATTGTCCCCTTTAATTTCAGATGTAAACATCTGACAAGACTATGGATTGTTTTGGGTTATTTTTTTTCTACCCTTAACTGTGACTTTTATCATCTAAACTGGCTCCTGAGTAATGCTGCAGAACATACGGCACATCTAGGAATTAAATGATCGCAAATCACTCGTGGGATTTCTTCTGCAGTGGAGTAAATGTCTCAAGGCTTTTCTCAGAACAGAACATTCCTTAATAGATGTTAGGGTAAAATGAGCATAGAGTCATTACTCACGATGCTGAAATTCAAGGTCAAAAGCAAAGAATAAAAATTATAACCCTTTGAATGTATCTCCCTAATATGTCTTCCACAAAAAAAAACCTTTTTTAAAGAGACCTTCTTTGGGTAAGTAAAGAAAAAATTAGCTCTCACATAGTAAACAAAGGTAAAGTGTCTACAAAATTTAAATAAGTGCTACAGAAATGTTTGATTTAATGATTGTATTGCACAATTGTTCTGATGTTTTTAGTATGTAAAGCACTTTGAAATGCCTTTCAGCAAAGATGTGCTATACAAGTACATTCTTACTTACCTTTTTACTAAGCTACGATCTGATAATAACAGTATTACTAAATCTCTTGCTTTTGATGTGCAGATGCTCTGTCTGCGCTGATGAAGAATATTTTTCCTGTAGATGCATAATGATTGGATTGACAGACAACTTGGAGCAATAAATGCTATCTTCTAAATATTATTGACTGCAACAAAAGCAATTTTTTCACAAAATATGCCGAAATTCTTTAGACATAGATCTACTGAGGAAAGGTTTTAGATTTGTGATATCTGGTTAGATTTGAAAAACTGAAAGGTTTAAATCTAAATTTGACAAACATGATCAATATTTTTATGCAATTCTGTTTTAGGATGTTTTCTTTGTCAGATAATATTAGTGACTAGCTATAGTAGGTGTAGAACAGTTGTCTTTACAGTCCTAGAGTCATATTGATTCCTTCTTCTCTTTGTCACATGTTGATGAGGAATTCTGCTTTGGAGTCATAAATGTGTTTGTAATTCAAATGTAACTATAGTAGAAGGATGTGAGTGATCAGATTAGAAATTTACTCAGCAAATCAGTCTATTTATCATTTTGAAGTTTTTCATAAAGACTTGTGGTAAGCAGAAATCAGTGGTTTTTAGCTTAATAGGATAAAAGTTATTTCTAAACCAAATCCTAAACATCCGCTTAAAATATGCTGTCATTTCAACCTGTAATTTTCAACCCTGGTCCTCCAAGCACGCTGCCTATCATGTTTTGGTGGACAATTGCTCGCTTCAGCACTGCAGATTTCAGTTGATGACTGATTAACAGGCTTTTGCTGGACTGCAAAATCATCTGACCAAATTGTGTTAAAGCAGAAAAATACCCTAAAACATGCACAGAAGTGCGCTGAGGACCAGGAGGACTGCTGTTCTTCATCTATCACACCTCTTCTTTTTAGGTTTTGGAAAGGCTATGAAAAAAAAAAGCCCTAGTGCACATAAATCTATATCATGAGTCGTATTACTTCATTTATTCTGTTTAAGTTCAGTTTAATTATACTCCTTCCAAACTATTCTGTTATTCAGACTCTAGCGGTAGAGCCGATGGGGAATTATAAAATATGATCTAATGGGACCCAAACTGCACATAGAAATGGTGTGCTGAACCCTCTATATTTAAATCTCTTGTTTACCTAGAGTGTGCAAATGAGATAAACTCAGATTACAGAGAGAGTTTAGAGGTTTTATTATTCTGCTTCAAGTAAGAGGTTATTTGGCTTTTAAATTCCATTCCCTCTAAACTCTGAAAAGTTCAGCATATACAAAAAAGTTGATGCTTTTACCTTGATTTCTCACTATGATTGCTGTTGTTGTTTCTGATGAATAAACCCATCAAAGATGTTCTTGATATTCATAAAATCATTTTCCAACTAATTATGCCCAATTTCTACTTTCCATTTTTTGCAGAGTGGAAATACTTAGAACAAGAAATTAATTTCCAAACCAGCTAATTGTTTGATATGGGAATAAAAGGGAATATATATATATATATTTTAGTTCATGTTTGTTTAGGAAAATAAGACACTAATTTGTGTTAAATTGACCTGTGCTGTCAATCTATGGAAGAGGATTAACGCCACTGAAAAAAAAAAATATATTAACTGATTTTTAAATTTTATTTCAGTTTAACAGAGGAAAAAAGTAAGAATTCTGACTTTTTTCTCAGAATTTTGACTTTATTCTCAGAATTTTGGCTTCAATCTCAATCTCATGGTGCCCATCTAAACATGTTAGCATCAAGCCATAGCCATGTCTGTTTTAGAGACTAGCTCTCTTGTTTTAATGACCTTCTGCTCCTCCATTAATGAGGGGACCCCTCGGGCCCTCTCAAACAACTCACATCTTTGTCAGTGAAGCTGAGTGCTCCCACATCTCTTCCTTCATGGTGCCCATCTACATTAAGATCCAAACTTTTGAGATTACAGTCAGAATTCTGAGAAAAAAAGTCAGAATTCTGACTTTTTCCCCCATATTAAACTGAAATAAAATTTAAAAATCACTTAACTTTTTTTTTTCCCAGTGGCCCTAATCCTCTTCCGTATCAATCCCACTTACAGTTAGACAAGATAAAAAATTAGGTTATTTGGCTGTTTTTCTAAGGGTTTTTAAATTCCATTCCTCTAAATCCTTGAAAGTTCAGCATATAATAAAAAAAAGTTGATGCTTTTACCTTGATTACTATGATTGCTATTGTTTCTTGATGAATAAACCCATCAAAGATGTTCTAATATTCATAAAATAGGCATATTCATAAAATGCCTAATTTCTACTTTCCATTTTTTGCAGAGTGATTTCCAAACCAGCTAATTGTTTAATATGGAAAAAAAGGGAATATATATATTTTTTTAGTTCATGTTTCTTTAGGAAAATAAGACACTAATTTGTGTTAAATTGACCTGTTCAGTCAAGATACGGAAGAGGATTAGGGCCACTGAAAAACAAAAAAATGTTAATTCATTTTTTAATTTTAATTCAGTTTAATATGGGGAAAAAGTCAGAATTCTGATTTTAATCTTAGAATTCTGACTTTATTCTCAGAATTCTGAGTTTAATCTCAGAATTCTGACTTTTTTTCTACGAATTCTGACAGATAACAAACATGTTACCATTAAGCCATAGCCATGCCTGTTTTAGAGAGTAGCTCTCTTGTTTTAATGACCTTCTACTCCTCCATTAATGAGGGGACCCCTCGGGCACATAAAAGTTGACTAATTTCGTCATTTTCCACTTTTTTGTGTCACTGGCCACCTCAAACAACTCACATCTTTGTCAGTGAAGCTGAGTGCTCCCACATCTCTACCTTCATGGTGCCCATCTACATTAGGATCAAAAATTCTGAGAAAAAAGTCAGAATTCTGACTTTTTTCCCTTAAACTGAAATAAAATTTAAAAATCAGTTAACTTTTTTTTTCCAGTTGGCCTAATCCTTACACCTTATCACTTACAGTTAGACAAGATAAAAAAAATATTTTTACTTTTTTCTTTCTTTATTCAATTATTATAAACTCTTTTGTCAAAAAATTTAGTTAAAAAATTTAGTCTTTACAAGTAGCATCTTAAACAAAACAGCAAGATAATTTCTTTAACCTAACCGCAGTTATTTCTGTATGTGCACCTGATCAAACAGAGCAGAAAACAATGGAACAGTGGCTTAACAACGTCATAGCATATCTAAAAAATAACATAAATAAATAATGATAACCTGCTGGCATAGAAGAAGTCGGTATCGATCTGCATTCTTTCTCTATTTGTCTGACTGGTTTTATCTCTTCTAAGCTAATTTAGAGTTTGCTCTATGATTTGATTCTAGCTGGGATCCGGCACTGTTTTAATTCCTCATACTTCTGTGTCCTGCAGTGCTTTGTTCTTTGCCTCCAAGCGATATCTTGAAAATAACCCATACAATAAGTGGTTTCCTGTCTGAGGGGGATTCTACGTACCTGTTTGGTTACTTTGGGTTGCCTGCAGTGAAGACTTTGCAGTTGCCCCTTCCTGCACAGCAAGACCCCCTGTTTGCTTCCCATTTGCCTCACAAGCACCAAGCCTGATGTCCTACAAGAGTAAATACAGAGAAAGGTCAGAGACATATTGACACAGCCCTGCTTAGGATGGTGACATTTGAGTCCCAGTGTGTGTGTTTTATTAAGAGTTCAATACCTCCAGGAAGTGATGCCTAGTCTACAGTACATGCATATGAGTGCTGCTGATTGTAGATAAAGGGTCAGCTAATTTAGCAGAGGCAGCCAACCTGTTACAGGAAATGCATGACCAGCCTCAGCTTTACAGTCAGAGAGAAGGGTTTATTTGCTGTTGCCTGTAAGAGTAGCCGATCCAACGTTCTGAACCGAGACGTGACCTTTGGAGACAAATGCTAACAAATGCTACGGCTGTATAATGACACAGAGACTTTGTAACACACTGATTATAACTCCATTTAGATTGCAGGGACCCTTCAGGGGGCAATTCTATTTCAAAGGCCAAGAGATTTGCTAATCTATCCTGTTTCTAATGAATTACCCTTTATTTTGATTTACATGTATAACTCAAAAATATCAATGCAGAGGTTTGCTTAAATACTGTGTTTTTATCCTCAAAAACAAGCTATGCTCGGAATTTTAATTTAGCTGTGCAGTTTCTTTAAACAATGTTTTATAAACTAGAAAAAGTCTATTAAACAGGATGTTATTTATTTTTTTTTTTTAGCAAACTAAAAATTCATATTATATGGGATCTGTTTCTTCTCTGAATAGTTAGTGTATAACGTCAGCTTGATGTAGCTGGTGTGAAAATCATTGCAAATACAGAATTAACAAAACATAATAAAAAAACAGGATCCGTCTCCTAATATAGAACCAGAAATGCTAGTAGTTCCTTCTTGCATCTGAATCAACATAGATTCATCACTGGGAATTATCGATATCTAGATAAGTCATTATTTTCTTAAAATAAGTTTGTTTTTTCTTGAATTAAGGAGGTAAGTGAGACACTTTGCCAGTGGAACGAGACAATTTACATTTAAAATAAGAAAAAAAACTATTTTATTGTCTTATTTCAAGTGTATATTATCTAATTACCTTTTTTTAAGAGTAAAAATTCTCATTCCATTGGCAAATCATGTTTTCAACCTACTCAAATCAAGGGTAAATACACTTAATTTAAGACATTTTGACTTATTTCTAGATCGTTTTTGCAGTGAATATCATCATTTCAGACAACAAAGACACAGAAAGTGTTTTTTTTTTTCATTAAAAATACCTTTTTTCTATTAAACCAAACTGTGATATTTTCATTATTACAGTCTATCTGACTGTAATTATGAAAATATCACAGTTACCTATACTGCAAGACCACAATCATATTGTGAGTACTATATTTTCACAAGTTCTCCAAAGGAAGAAAGATCCGGGGCTGTTTAACAATGGTACCTTTTTAACATAACAATAATTTGTGATTCTCTACATAAATATGTTTAAAAGGTAGGACAACCCCGTTGTACCCAATTTGGCTTGATTGTGGTTATGGACTGATTGAGAGTTGGAAGTCCAATGACAGAAATCAACAGTGTTGCGCACGTTACTTTGAAAAGTTACTAGTTACTTCTCCCAAAAAGTAACTGAGTTAATAACTGAGTTACTCCACAATAAAAGTAACTAGTTACTAGTAAAAGTAACTATTGCGTTACTTTTGCGAGTGTATAAAATTAATAACTGGGGATGTCTAATTCTGAAATCCTGTGTTTGGGTTGTTATAGATACTGCAACATGTACTATATCCATCTATCTATCTATTCCATCCATCCATCCAGATTTCTCCCTTTTTCCATATAGGTGCCATCATTAGATGGATTCCGCATCCGTAGTTCCCCTGTGGCACGAGCACAGAGGCGGTTGTTGCGGCGCCTTTTACTTAACATGCTTGCGTTTCCTTAAACCGCCGTGGTGAATCGTGCCGCCCGGCCAGCGGGATGCAGGGGAAACCATTATCTGATGGGGAAGCGCCTTCGGCGCATCAATCGTATTTCCATCTGGAAAGCTGTTTTGCCGCTGGAGTCCTCCTCACTCTCATCCTCCCCTCTCATGGCCAGGCGACGTGTCCTATCATGAAAGAAGGTTAATTGATAGCGACCTGAGTAACGTGCAGTAACGGGTGTGGCAGTTGCAACAACGTTATAGTTACTGTAAGAATAATAATTTTATTACTGGATTGTAACGGGCGATACTTTTCAACGCTGTTACTCCAATCACTGGAAATCAATAGCCTGTTTTCCCATTCAGAGAGTGTATACTCTGATCTTATACACCAACATGTGAACCTTTAAAATATATATATAAAAAAACTTTTATAGGAATGTGCTTTAGAGAACAATATAAAAGTCCTAAATGTGGGCGTAGGCATCTTACATTGAGATGTCAGATGCCATCGAAACAAAACACTGACCAAAATCCTTCTGTGTCAGCTCTGTTTGAGGTTTTTCTCCCCAAACTGTGAGTGAAGCTCAGCTGAAGAGAGCTAATAGAATGGAAACTCAGGCCAGTTTCAGTCCGAGGAAATAAATGCAGATTACCGTTGCTCTTCCCCTCCAGGATGGTATTACTGTACAGCTTGTGTTGGGCTTTTATCTGCTGCTCCTGCCTCTCCAATCTCTCTGTCAGGTCTCTGGGTGAATCCTGTTCAGCAGCTGCTGTGAGGAGATAACATGTTATCACCGCCAGATCCCTGTCCCCAGTCTGTGCTGGATGGGCTGGCACAACCCAAAAAAAGAAACAGTTGGTGCCTTGCTTAGAGATTCAATTAGTTGCATTTCATTTTCTTTTAATTGTTTTTTTATTACAGCAACAAAAAATATTAATTATTTATCTTTTTATCTAGTTGAATATCACCATATTTCCCCAATAATTAATTAACCTTTATAAGAAAATTTTTTCTTTTTTTAAGTAATAGAAGACTACAATTCAATGTGTTCCAGGCAGGAATACGCCATGTTCTCCACTTTTAACACCCTACCAGAGACACGGCTTAGACACCGTGCAAACCATAACAACATCCTGAACAAATATGTACCTGTCCCATTACAGCATCTCCAGATTTTATGTTTGACTTACTGAGCAAACTTCAGAGTAGATCAGACCCATGCTGTCAAATTGACAAACCCCAGCCGCTTTCACTGAATCTGAGAAGCAAATTAGCTTTGAACATGCTTTGCTGGTGATAATTGATCCAAACTTCCATATCTATGTGCTGAAAGGAACTTTGATTTTTGAATCGATTCCATTTCGTCCTCTGCTCCTAATCTTTCAGATTGATCTGAAAGTTGTCAAAATGGGGGGGTGCTAATTTTAAAAGCTAGTTTCACTCGGAAGAGAACAAGAGACAAAAATGTCTCCAGCATGAGATAGCCCAGTAGAGTGATTGTCCCATATACATCAGATATTAGACCTCAAAACAGCTGTCTGTTCTATTATAAACCATATGACCTATTTGCTACACCCTACTGTGAACCAGAGGTGGGTAATAACTAGTTGCTCAGTTAGTTTACTTGAGACATCTTACTTTATCTCATCATTGTCATCATCTAATCTGTTCCTGTTTAGCTGTGACCCCCACTTCCTGGTGTGGCCATGTGCAGCCTCGCTTCTGTCAGTGAGCTCCCTAGGCAGCTGTGGCTACAATGTAGCTTGCCACAATAAGTGTGAGTGAATGGGTGAATGACTGAATGTAGAGCACTTTGGTCAAGTCCTCTGACTTGACCAAAGTGCTATATAAGTACAGGCCATTTACCATTTACACCATCCTGGAGAGGAAAATATCAGTCAGGTTTTGCTGCCATCAACACCTTTCTTTATAGATGTTGTAGTTTGGCCTGTTTTTCAGTGTAGACCTGTTTCTCTCTGACTCTGACTAACCCTTTTGTGCTCTTTTCCTTTGATATGGAAGTGTGTACTGTGTAGCTATGCAGCTTATAGTTACCTTTTTGTCTCCTTAAACCCAAGTTGGCTTCATTCTGCTGGAGGTTTCTTCCTGTTAATAGAGTTTTTCCTCCACTTTTCGCTACAAGTATCCTGGGCGAGGGCTTTTCAAGTCAACAAGGGATGCAAATCAGCTGGTTTTCCTTAAATAGTGAACTTTGAACCAGTCTGACCGTAAATGGTGGAATTGAATTGTCTCTGTAGCGCCTTGAGATGATGTAAGTGTTGTGAATTGATCCATATAAATAAAACTGAATTGCATTGAGTAACACATTGAAAATCCAGTATTTTTGGAGTATTTCTACGTAATGTCCCCTAGTTTCTTATTTTTACTTAAGTAAATAAGTATCACCCTCTGCCTAGTAGTGATGTCACGTTACTCTACATGTCAGAGAGAACTTGTTTTGAAGAAGCTAATGTAAGAATTTCCGCCAGGTCTTCAAGCTTCTTAGTTTAACTAATCCCTCAGAGTTTTTTGGAGGTCAAGTTAAAATGTATTTTATTAATCTTTTTATAATAAGTAACTAACCCTATTGTAGCCTACAATATGTACATAACATACTGCAAGTATCTATTTAAAGTTTCACTGTATTTGTTTACAGTTTTACAGTAAAAGTTTTTATTGAAAAATATGAAAATGTTTTCTTGTAATTACTATATGTTACTGAATGTGTAAGCAAAAAAGAAACATGTTAATTGATAAATTAACATACTTTGCAGCCCTAGTTATATAATGTAGTTCTAACGACCTTGTTGAAAAGATATATGCTTCCAGTGTGCTTAATTTTATACTTAAGGCAAGTTGATGATCTGCTTTCAAAGTGAAAATGACTTAAAGATTGGTGGCACAGATGTCCAGAGAAAATACCTGGGTACATCAAGCAGTATGGGACAACACCATTGAGGAGCAAACACCAAAAGTATTCACATTTGCTGAATAATTGGGTTATTGTTTAGTTCTTGCTTGATGATAGCCCAGGAATTTTTTTCTATATTCATTCAACATGTCAAAAGTAGCTGCTTATTGTTGAATAAAAGTAATTCTTGGCATCCATGATATGGAAATAATAACTGTTCTCAAACACGATAAATATAGGAAAATCTGCTAATTTTCCCATAAGCTGCGAAATGATAAAGTCTCTTTGATTACCAAAGATTATTTCGCCATTAGATCATTTATAGGCAGTAATTCACCATTAAAATCATAAAGGATAGAAATGAAAAGAAACAAAACCAATTTTCCTTTGCAAAAGTCATTTTCTTTTAAGGATGTCTTTAAGACCATAAATAAGTTCTGAACGTTTTATTTTCCTGGTGAGTATTTCCGCCAAAAATGTCAAAAGTAAGTGTTTTTGTTATGAAAGCATTAAAGACCAACAAAAAGAGTTTTCAGATAAATATAACTCCATGTTGTTTTCTATGAGCCTCAAACTTGGGTACTTCCTGAAATGTCATATTCTGAGGTGCAGAAAGACAAAGTTCTGGACCAACCATACTTTGTTGATTGGAGGCTAAATTTACTCCCACACTGCCGGGCATCGTGACAGAAAAACATTATTTTAGACGGTAAGAAAAAAACTGACTGACCATATGAACTGTGAGTCACAAACTTCATAATTTCAGGGCATTTAGGAATGACTGCTGTGTTCTTTTAATACACCTATGCGGCTCTGCAGAGAGTGCATCTTAAAGTGAAACCTGATAACAAAAAGAGAAAAGTGACGGAGAGGAATGGATGGGAATTGTGAGAGAAAAGGATGGAGAGAGTGTGTTTTCCATCAGAGTCAACCTCGCAAGGCAATTTGGGCCCCCATTTTAGAAGCCTAATGGGAGATGGACAGTGATGGACAGCGAGTGTGGGTTACTTATTAATCCGGGAGAGGCAATTGGAGAACCTCTATCGACCTGCAGTAAATTAAATAAGGCCTATCCTGAAATGGCATTATTCTCCCTCAACTCTGCCTGTGCTCCTCTCTCCATTGCTAACCTCCTGCAAGGGATTAGAGCAAATAGAATGGGAAAATTTGGACATTGTGAAATGATGATGGATATTTACCACACATACAGCTGAGGAATACAATGTGTTAGCTAATGACCAGAGATTAATCATACAGAAATGAGCATAAGTTGGTAAAATTGCTGCACAAGCTCAAGGTTTTTACTTTGCCGGAAGGTTCCAGCTCATGGGGTTTACAGTATTACATCTGCTGAATGCTGAGCTAGGGCTATGTTAGCTTCACGCTATCACTTAAATCGTGTCAGTCATAAATGATCTGATTTTGTTGTGTGAGGAATTCTTTTAGTCTGACTTCTTGCTGACAGCGGTTTAGTAGAGAAACATGGATCAGTGTGAGGAACCAAGAAAAACAAAGTTCAACAGCAGAGCTTTTCCATCATACGCAGAGGTCCTTGATAAGCACTAAGTCAGCACTTACAGAACCACTGCAGCATCTGTGTTAAGTGCACTGAAGTACTTTTTTAGGTACATGACCTCTTTGCTTTCCTCTTGTATCTATGCTAATGTTTCATTTTGAACATCTCTGTGGATCCCTCAAAGGTTTCCTCTACTCACTCAATCACATGAATGAGACAGGACCGTAGCTGTAGAAGTCACCTTGGTATCCAAAAGTAGCTCGGGCTCTTTTGTACACCCATCAGTCTTTTGTCAGTTATTTAGGACAGCATCACCCTAAAGTCTGCACAAGGCTTCAGGATAACAGTTACTTTTACAGTGGCCTTTTTCACTCCTTCTTTTCATTCGCCTTCTTACTTCTCCCAGAACTCACTGTGCTCCCGGTGCTGAGAGGAAGGTCCACTGTGTGCCCAATTAGTTTGTAGCCATGAGGATGAATTTTTAAGTTTTCAGATCATGCTACATTTAGTACACATTTGAGAGTGTATAATCCAGAGGTTAACACAAATAATAAAAAGGTGCAGATGATGAGAGAAGATTTTAAGGTGTTGATTTTAATATTGAAAGACAGAAAATGGCACTGCAGCGCTGTGTTTGTCAGAATAGCTGCTCTCGCATACAGATGCGCATGCCAAATTTATAGGTGAAAGACACTGCTGGGTTTTTTTGACATCCCCATAGCAACATCTTTGAATTTCCATTCCGTGTGGACAGCCCAAACTGCTTAAGCAGCAACAATCTGACAGGTTTGCACAAATGAGTTAATGTAGGACTCTCCTCTCTCCTGAAACGAATATGCTAATGTAAACAATGATGGCAGATTTTAGAGTTGTGGTTATGTTTCAGAAGTTATTCAGTTTACTGAGGATATTACACCATTGTTTCGCCCTGCTTTTTTCCCCTTCCTCTTGATTGTTTTTTTACTTCTGTGGCAGCATTACCGCCCAACTCAGAAGCAAGGCATAATTATGAAAAAGCCCATTTTGACGTCTGTCTTTGTGAGGTTTCGTCTTTACGTTCCAATTGTGTCTTTGCCTTTGCTGACGGGCAATATGACTGTAGTTTTTAACATCTTTAAGTATTTGTGGTGATAAGGATTAAAATTATGATAAAAAGCTCTTAAAATGTTCAAATGAATATGTAACGTTTATTAGTATTGCAAGTAATACGTTAAAAATTAAATATATAATAGAAGCCTGTTTGAAGATGATTTATATGTATTCATGCTAACCTTAAAATTTTTTTCGATTTGTTTTTTTTTAATAAAAAAATATATTTTAAAGCAAATTTTGGAATTCACTCAGGTTGTCCTTGTGTAATATTAAATCTGTCATTTGTGACAAAACAGTCAAAACAAAAATACCTGTAGGAGAATATACCTTTCAGAGCACCCTAAGCAAAACAAAAAATATAAATTGAAACAATAAAGAATTGGTTTGTTCCAATAATGAAATATCATAAAGATCTAAAATATCTTAAAGATACTATACAACATTTGAAAAAAAAAATAATAATAATAATAACAATGATCCCTCCAGAACATGTTTTTATTGTTTTTGCTCATCTCAGTTTCGGCAGACAGCAAATACCAATAACCTTCTCACTCAGCCGTCTTATAAATGAGCTGTTTTGGCTTTTCATGCACTCGCCAACCCCTCAACCATGACGACCAGGCATAGTTCAATTCATTTCAATTCAGTTTAATTATATAGCGTCAATTTACAACACATGTAATTTCAAGGCACTTTACAGTTCACCAGATCATACAGTCAAATTGGTTTAAAGTTTGAATTGACTCATTGACTCAAATACAATCCCTCACACCAAGCATGCTTGTAGCTTACAGTGGAGAGGAAAAACTCCCCTTTTTAGAGGGAAGAAAACACTTTCCAGCAGAACCAGGAAGCTCAGTGGTGAGCGGCCATCTGGGCTGACTGAAGGTTCGAAGACAGATGAAAGCCGGAGCAAAGAGCAGCTACTAAAAAGGTGGCGCGTCCAGGAAACACACAGCCAGGCAGACAAGCTCTGAGCCAGTTCCCATGTCAGAGGATGAAGAGAGCACATCCAGCCAGTTACGGTCAGAGAAACAGGACTACGCTGGAAAACAGGAGCATCTCCAAGATCTATAAACAAAGGTGTTGATGGAAGCAGCACAGCTGCTATTTCTCTCCAGGATGGAGTCACAGCAAAACAGGAACAGATGAGGCGAAGCTACTATGAGAAAAAGAAAGAGCAGAACGTTAGAGATTGAACTACCAGATTCTGCAGAGTGGGAGAATAGAGATAGAAGGAAGTAGAATGATGGAAAAGGGGTTCCTTTGTCCTCCAGAAGTCTAAGCCTATTGTAGCATAACTATAGAGATAGCTCAGGATAACCTGAGCCCCTCTAACTATAAGCTTTATCAAAAAGGTTCAACGCGGTGGTGCAGTTAGGGACCCTCAACATCTTTGTACCAAGCACTCTTGAGAAACAAAAATCCATAAATTCCTTATCATATGACCAGCTAAGATGAAACTAATATAAAAATCATGCCAATAGATAACATATGCAAGTATACTCGCTTTTATGCATTTTGCTTATTTTCAATTTTAAGATATTTTTTAAAGACAAAAGTTGGGACTTTCCTTCAATAGCTTCCAGGTCATGTGACCTACTGACTCAAATTTAGTGACATTTCTTTACTATATTAGCCTGATGATGCGACTCATTGTTTTATATTTCAAAGCCTTTGTATATTTTGGGCAGACGGGAAGCATACCACAGGTCTCCCCACTTCAAAAGAAGAAAAACAAAAGAAAAAAATGTCCCCTCTTTTGAGAAACCTTAAATCTGGTCAAATTTAATTTTATGCTATACTGTCTTAATCCCGTCCTTTTGTGGACCTTTACTGTTCTGTTTAGCTTCTTTTTGAGTTTGCATTTACATTTTTTATTTATGTCATTCTGTGTTTAATTGGGAAATTGTTTCTTTTTTCATTTTGTGTTTTCTAGCTGTTTTCTAGTTATATTTAAGCAGTGTTGTTTATTTTGTGCTCTCTGTGGCCCTCTTGTATCAGTCCAATTTGCCCTAGCTTCTAGTTGCTTCTATCCACACCTGCTCCCTATCAGCTGATTAGGCCCAGTCTTTGTTCTGTCTCCCATATATACTCCTGTGCATTTCCTCAGTGCTTGTTTCTATTCATTGCTTTGATCCCCATGTGTGTCTCTCCCTGGTATCTTCTAGTTTTGATTATTTGTTTATTGTTCCTGGATTTGTGTTTCTGTTGTCTTCCATTAAATCTGCAAGATCTTATCTTTGCCTCTTCATCTCTGCATTTTGGTCCTCAATCAACTTCTACCCAACCTTGACAGTCCAATTTTCATTGGCTGCCCCATATCCTTCCATTAGTTTTTCAATATCTTGTGAATCACAAAACTAGGATCATTTTTTTCCTCATAAAAATACCTCTGCATAAACTAATTTTACTTTCAAATGAAATTAAAGAAAACTGCACTTAAAAAACTGTATAGACTGGTTAGAAAAAAATATAATTAATAAAGTAGTATACAGTTTTATTACTTAGGAAAAAAAATTGTAATTTTGGATTTAATATGGCTTTTATGAATTATAAAGGATAATGTTATTCCAGACAGTCATATAGTTTTGATTTGAGCAATTTGGTGCTACCACTATTCAACAGTTTTTAACAGATAAAGGTTGTGTATGCTATCCGGTTTTAGAGCACTGGTTGTGCTTCTGACTGAATCAATGCTTTTCCATCTTTAAGAATGAAAGGTCCTTTTCAGCCATTTTTCTTGCAGTTTCTGTACGCCTTTGGCTACCTTACCCATCTGCTCTCGAGTAAAAGCTAAATTTGTTTTACCCTCTGCCATTACCCAAAGAAGAAGCAAAGTCTATGTGGTCTTCTCGTTGTGAAAAGGACCAGCCATTTTCCAAAGTGGGTGCCAGATCATGTGTGATTTAAGACATCTGTACAAGGTAGTGTGTGGTGCAACTGTAATCACTGACCACAGACAAAATTTGTGCTCTTAGTGTAGCAGCAGATTAGTTTGACAAGACAATGTAAAAAGGAATAAAATAAAAAAACAGTCAAATGCACCATAATTAATCCAGCAGTAATATGGAAGCTTAGCAGTTTGATTCCAGCTTTTCAACTCCATAAGTGTTTTGGAGGCAGCACAGCACCATACATTACTCATTAATTTGTATTTTTTTTGTACAAGAAAAGTGAATTTTGATCCTGGTTTTGAGAAATATAATAACCCTGGGTGAGTATATTCATTTTAATGGGTCTGATCTTTAAATATTCAGAATAAAGGGATCTAAACTGCACACAAATAAGTGGGCATGTTTTGCGTGGTCTTCAAAGATTGCTGCACATATGTGAAGATTTGCAAACCGATTTTGGTTTCACCCATTAGGATCTGATTGCGTGTTCTACAGACATTTTGGTGCGGTCAGAGGAGGAAGAACAGATTTGTAGATGGTGGTAATACTAATCAAAATTACAAACAAAAAAACAATTAGCCCATCTGTAAGTTTTAAAAACAACATTAAACAAACATTAAACATAAACATGCTTCACTCAAATCCCTTTTGGGACGAGAAGGTAGTCGGAGATGCAGTTTGCACCTGACATTCAAAAAGTCTAAAAAATATGCAAAAACTGTGGCTGTAGTTGAGTTTCAGTTTTGAAAAGTCTCTTTGCTTGTGGTAACTGTTTATTTTTGCATGTCCTCCACTCATTTGCAGGTGTTTAAGGAAACACAAACTGTCTAAAGTGTCATGATCTGCTGTGCTGGGTTTTTGTTTCAAGATTTCAATTTGTGTTTTCACTTAGGCTTTGATTTATCTTATGTGTTTGCTGTTAAGATTTATACTTTCGATTAGTCCTTAGTTTGATTATTCCTTTCTGATGGTTTTTCACTTATTTCCTATAAAGCATTCCTTAGTCTTTGCTCTGTTGTCACCACCCTCATCGTTATCTGCATGTGGGTCTTCTACAAACCTCTAATTAACTTGGCATAAAGATTAGAACCCATATGTAAAAATATTTAACAAATTTTATATTGTTGTTTATGTTTAATAACTATTATGGTGCTCTTCATAAACAACTTACATTTATTAATTATTTTTATTTATATATTTATATATATTTTATTTATTAACCTATTTAATATTCCCTTAATTATATCTGTTTGTCAGGCTCGAAACCTTGGACCCAATATTCAAACAGACAGATCCAAATGAGTTCAAACAGTCTTTATTTATAAACGGCGCACGGCTGATTGTCAGCTGGAGCGGAAAAACCGGATCCTCTGTAGAAACAGAAACTCAGGTTAGTGACTCAAATAAGGGCCAATAACGACAAAGATAAATAGTCACTGACCCGGTTCCGAGTTCAGTCTGACCACAGAGGGATGTGATGAATCCAAGGAGGGGATTGACCTCCGGTTGTGCCGGGCGCCGCCTCCGGAGCTCTGGATGATGAGTGGAGCTGATGACAACCGACGCCGAGGAGCAGCTGTGTACAGAATGGAATATCCGAGCCGAAATCGTAACAGAACAAAGTATATAAACCAGAAGATTAGAGAGCTGATGAGGTAAGCCAGTAAAATCCAGGAATCAGTCCAGAACAGATCAGACTAATAGAGTAGACAGGGGCAAAGCAAAACTCGGGATTCACAAGACAGAAACAGGTCACAATCAGATAATAGGAACAATAATCAAAACGCTAGAGTTAGTCTCACCAAACAGCTTGTATAACCTGGCACTGGTAGCTTGAAAACAATCAGTATATATATAGGAGCTGGAAACAGGTGGATCAGATAAGCAATGATGAGAAACTGGGCAGAGTTAAACAGGTGGATGGAATGAGCAATCAAGCCAGCCACCAGTGCCAGGACCATGACAATGTTAGCTCTACTGTAGATGCATTTGAGGTCATCTGCTATTATCAACATGCCTATAATCAGAGATGGCACAAGTACTCACTTTCCGTACTTGAGTAAAAGTACAGATACTTGTGTTAAAAAATACTCTGGTAAAAGTGGAAGTACTGATTAAACTTCTTTACTCAAGTAAAAGTAACAAAGTACAGGCTTGTAAAGTTACTTAAAGTATAAAAGTAAAAGTAGAAACCACTTTTTTCATGCCGTTGCCTACATTTTAAATGGATGTCTGCCAATAGGACTAGATCTCCGTTGTGTTCATTTTCAATCATCTCGTCGTCCATGCTACTATGCTAACGCCACCGCCACCAAGCTGCAATGATTTGCCGCGAATGAATACCGCCGAATCTGTCGATTCATCTTGTAGTGGTGCGTCAAATGCAACGTAGATTCCCATCCAATTAGATTGAATTTGGTATTGACGATGTGAAAAATAATAACGGTAACTCCATTGAAATGATTCAAAACTAAAGTAACGAGCCAATTTTTTTTTAATGTAAGGAGTAGAAAGTACAGATATTTGTGTAAAAATGTAAGGAG
>JAGKQL010002830.1:0-29448 GCA_018398635.1 Cyprinodon brontotheroides | reverse complement strand
TTCAGTCATCTAAAATGTCTTGCCTGTTTGTGGTGTTAGGAGCTGTGATGAGCTGAAATCTGTGTAGGAGTGAAAGAGGTACACTCAGCTGCTCAAATGGAAGCAGCACATTAAATACAGTATGAGTCATAACGCTAATCTAAAATGTCAATCAGAGGCAGCTGTATGCATTTAGTTTAAACTGTAAACTTTTGATTCCCCACCCTAACTTTGAAGCCTAAACTTGTAGGGGTGGTTGGGATGTCCAGTTTTGTTGCTTGTTTCTGGCCCTGTTCTCCTTTCAAGCCTTCTGGTGTTTACAGGACTGGTTGAAGACATCGGCCAACCGCAACGGGAGCAGCTGTCACTTTAAAGGTAGCCATCCTACCAATTTCCATGTTCGCTTAAAGCCCCATCTGATCACATAAAAAAAAAAAGAAAACCTTGGAAAAATACATCACCTGTTATGTAAGCTGTTCCTGACCCTCTGTGGAGTACAAAAACACAAAGCACAGAAAACGAACTCGCTGTATTAACTCAGTCCCAGCATAAATTAAAAAGGCATTCAATTATTGCTTTGCTCAAACTTAAAAAGACCCTTTATCAAAAGCAAATAATGAATGCAAAATATGAAAATTATTGTCTGCCAAAGGCTGTTTGAATTCATCTCATTAATTCTTCTTCTAACCCATCTGTGACATGCAACACTGTTCGCAGAAATACTCCTCTTGTTCAGAAGGGCCTTAGTGTGACTGAGATTCGAGAGAACACTAAGTCTTCACTTGGTAATTTGTTGCTTATCTCCTAGCAGTTTCTCTTCCATGCAGATAAAATTTTTAACAAGCGGACAGAAGAGATTTTCCTTATGAAATGGTATTTGATTAAAGGTATATGCTTTTTTTTTTTACAGCTTAATGCCTTCTAGACGAATCACTAAGATGGATTTTTTTGTGCAGCCAAGAACAATTTTAAGGTGATCAAGCAAGAACTTTGCAATGTCTGTCCTAAATTAAAGCTGACATTTTCTGAGAAACTAAAATATTAAGATAAAAAAGAACTCTAAAACTAGATACTTTGGTCAGAGTTATTCTGAGATTATAGCAATTGATTCTGTTTTAACACCAAGCATTGCTAATTATGACTGTTTTCTCTGCTACAGTGCCCAACAAGGCCTATATAAATTTTGCATTAATGTTGAAAATTCATTCGTTATACTTGGAGTTCATGTGAAAAAAGAAAACACCAATACGAACCGTAAGTCTGAAAATTGTGCTGTTTTTTTTTTTTTTTTACGAATGATGAAAATGGGAATTATTTATATTCAGCTCCCTTTTCACTGCATATCCCCTTATAAAGTCCATTGCAACAAATTTCCCAATAAAGTGAATAAAGAACTATTCTTTTTTTTTTTTTTTTTTTTTTTAATGCAAAATATGTTGCAGTAGTTTTCTATTGACTGTATAGGGCATTTTGGACAGATGAAACAAAAACTGATTGGTTTTCTTTTGTTAACCCTCATGTATATTACTTTGCAGAGAAACTAATACTGTGACTACACAGAACACATGGTATTTGGCAGCATCATGAAACAAGGGTATATGTCTGAAGCATGGATAGCAAATCTAGTCAGAACTGGTGATATATAGGATTGAGAAATACAGGAATACACCAGCTATGGGCAGCTATAGAGTTGACCACTTCCCAGTTGAACAACAGCTCTATACAGTGATTCTAATTAAACCATATGCGTGGACTTCAGCATAAATTTAGGATATTAGGCAAGTGCAGAGAATTCATTTGACCAACACAGTCCAAACTAAGCTTTAGAAAATAGAGCAGACAAAGATGTTAAGAATCAGTAATCTGAACTTGAATGCAAAGCAATCTTCATACTTTTTGCAAAAATCTCAAATCTTGTGTAAATATCCTAACACTTGGTCATGATGTATCACTCTACTAGTTAATTTTGTCTCAATTAAACTGATTCAGATTCAGAGAAACAAATTTTATAAATCGGCTTTAGTGTATTAAAATATATCAATATAATGGGAATAATTGAGATTTCATCTGAGGTTCGAGCAAACCCATGGAAGAGAAGTGGGGGGGAAATGGACAGTATTCAAAATAAAAAACACAGCAACTATAAATGAGGAACTCGATAAGACATAAGGATTATCAGAGGACTACATGTAGCTCCCAGGCAAACGTTTTTTTTCTTCTTTTTTAATTTATTGTATCACATGTTGAATTTTAACTGTTAGTGTACAGTGTATTTGTAAACAAACGAGGACAATGACAATAAAAAGCCAAGTGTTAAAAACAAAAATGCATATATAAAACAGATGTGTTAAAAATGTTAGGGTCGTGGGAGTTATTTGTCATAGCAGAAAAAAAGTGCTGTTACATTATCTCCGCCTGGTAAAACTTGGTATGGTGTGTTAACTTAAAAGTGAGATGCTTGAGTTTCTGACTAACCAGTTACCAGTTAAAGACAATCAAACTAAACTTTAACTAATTTCTCTCCACATGTGATTTTAACCATGAGAAACTCAGAGAAAGATTGTAATTAGAAAGTGTTTAATTTATTTATACAGGTAACACAATCATATTCTTGAAAATATTTCTATCTAAGGAAAACTAGCTGAAAACCTGCAATGACTCATTGACTCTGTAATCCCTCACACTGAGCATGCATGTAGTGACAGTGGAAAGGAAAACTCCCTCTCAGCAGGAAGAAACCTCAGCAGAAACTGTTTCAGTTTGAGCGACAATCTGCCGAGGCGGACTGAGGTTCAAGGAGATGGAAGCAGATGACATGAACAAAATAAGTTATTTAGCGCTCAGGCCCCAGCAGAAGAATTTAATGCTGTGAATCAACGTAGCCTTGGATGAGTAACCTAGAAAAGGGTTAGAGCAGTCTTCCCTCAGGGCCCGGGCACTGGTGGTGGAATAAGCCAGAGGATGAGTGGGACCGAGAATGAGGAAGGAGATGAGGTGGAGGTGGGTGAAAGTTTGCTTTCATGCGGGAGAGAGAAGGAGGGCCAGGAGCTTAATGAAAGGGATCTTGCAAGATGATTGGCTTCGGACAAGGTGCGGCCCACCGAGTTGATTTTCTTAGGTGAAGCTGATAAGTGTCTCCCAAATTGAATTTGTGCTTAAGCTTCATTTCCCAGTGCAGCTCTGACCACAGGTTTACGTTTTGGATGCAAACCTTCTTTGGGTTCTGTAGGGGTGTCCCAATCAAGATTTATCTGTAATACTCACTTGGGTCATGAGCCTTAAATTAATATTTGGATTTTTATAGCTGCTACTTGCACAGTATCTGCAATACTCAAGTACAATAAATAAATGTTGATATCATCACCATAAAATCACTCAAATGTTGTAAGCTGTACAGCTTAAAATGTTGCAATGAGTTACTATCTATTTCTTTGCTATGATACTTTCAGATACCGTTCACTTTCTTAAATTAATCACCTAAAGCACAATGAAGATGGTTGAAATAAAAGTGATAAGCACGGTGCACAGATGAGTTCTGTGGGTGGAGAAAAACAGTATTAGCTGCCTCCAGACTAAGTATATTTAATATGACTGAATATAAAAGTGAGTCATCATGAAGACCATCCATCCACTCCACCTGAGGATGCAGCCCTGGTGTAATCAACATTGTAATGCTTGCAGTGAAAACTTATAGTGTTGTGTAAAACAAAAACATCCTAGTCGAATATTGGAATGTTTAAAGATGTTGCCGGTGCTCTGCAGCCTCGCTAGATTAATTTAGATTTAATGTTTTATATTCTGAGTACTCTCGCACGGCTACTCAGGAAATAAAATGTTTGGTAAGATTTTCTGCAAACATACAGCCCTGAATGTATTAGAGACACAGTGTTTTTAAAGTGTTTTTTAGAGTGGCGGCCCAGTGTTTTTATAAACCATTAAATATTTAAAAGAAGCTTTAAAATGTCCAAACATCTAAGCTAATTTAAAAAAAAAACAACTACAAAAGACTCTCTTAGTTTTATATTATTTTTTTGTTTTTTGGCTAGCCTGAATCTTAACCCCTTGAACCCTACGGACCCACCGGCGGGTCCAGCTGCTATGTCACCTCGTAATTTTAACAAACCCCCAGTATTGATGTAAAAAACATATTTGGCACAGTTTGGTGACATTTATGGATAAATGTGCCAAAATGGCCTCTCCGCCTAAGAAATTTCCTACTAATACCATTCTAAAATAGATATGATTCATCTGATTAAGTCCAAATTTGGTATATTTTTACACAACATTTAGATTTAAAAGTCTGTACTACTTTTTTGTGCTATAAATAATATTTTGGTAGTGTTTTGCAATGTTTATTTCAAAGAAAATTTTGGCAAGGTTCAAAAAATGCAAAATATTTTGTATTTTGTCCCTAATATTTCAGGCAGGGTCAAAGCTACAATGGTGCTGACACCAGAAAACCATTCTATGACATCTTACCTTTACAGACGTACCAAAAGTTTCTTCTTAAATCTAATAGCTGTGAGGCTAAAAGTGATTTACTTTTGTGTGTTTTTGTCAGGCAGAAATTTATTTATACCCCTTTAGGGTGTAAGAGGTTAAAGGAATAGTACACCCAAAACATGATTAGCCTTCATTTTCTACTCACCCCCATGCTGAACAACACTCTGGAGTACTTTTTTGATATCTCAAATGCATCTGGAGATCTGGGAGGCTTCTTGCTGTCTGCTGACATTCAAATAATGGAGGTCTATGGCGCCCGAGGCAGAAAGGTCCATAAAAGTCCACAAAAAACGTGTCAATATTCCTCCATACTGCTCGTCCAATGTATTCCAAGTGTCCTGAGTGGGTAGCATCCAGAATTTACTCGAAACGAAGTCATTTAGAATGTTTTTAGAGCATAAACAGTAGTGTATAGGATTTCCTGAAAGCGCGCGCCTGCGCGTTCATGACGCTACGGAAGCCGGCAGACCAAACCAGATGAAAGTGCGCATTCAGCGTCTGCTCTGCCAATAATGCAAGCGTAGAAGAAGAAATGTGCTGTTTACCTGTGCAAAGAAAGAAACAACGAAAGAAAAATGTCTGAGGACTTCAGTGTTGAGGAAGAGCATGAGTTCTTTGCCGAGCTGAATGCGCACTTTCATCTGGTTTGGTCTGCCGCGGTTTCCGTAGCGTCATGAACGCGCCGGCGCGCGCTTTCAGGAAATCCTATACACTACTGTTTATGCTCTAAAAACATTCTAAATGACTTCGTTTCGAGTAAATTCTGGATGCTACCCTCTCAGGACACTTAGAATACATTGGACGAGCAGTATGGAGGAATATCGACATCGCTTTTTAGGACTTTATGGACCTTTCTTGCCTCGGCAACCATAGACCTCCATATTTGAATGTCAGCAGACAGCAAGATGCTTCCCAGACTTCCAGATGCATTTGAGATATCAAAAGTACTCCAGAGTGCAGGGTGCATACATAGACACTAGGTGGTGCTAAAGCACTAGGAAGTTTGCCCTCTATCAAAGAAAATGCCCTTTTGAAACTTCGTTTTTTTTTTTATTATTATTAATATTAAGATTTTTACTGAGGTCGGCTTGAAATGATCTTTTGAAAACCTGAGCTATTAAAAACCACTGGAAACAATGCCCTAAAATGACCGACCTACTTGGCGCACACCTACCAGCTCTCTCCAATGCGAACTGTCAAGTCACACACCGCAGGGTACATGCAGCATCATAGCAGTTTTCAGGATAGCAGGAACGCAGTCGCTGACAGACAAGCTTCTCCCGTGCCCCATTAGCCAGGTAATATACAGATCAAGCAGAATCATTTTGTTGTGCATTAAATGTCTCATTCAGCAGCACCAAACACGCATTTTGCCGACTGGTCACCAGATAAACTAGTTGTCTCCTTGTAAGATGCTATTTTACTTTTTATATTTTGTATCCATATTTTTATCTTAAGTGTATACATTAGTCTATTTTATTGCATGACGTATACCCACAGTTTTTAGATATTTTTATAATTTTATTTACCTATTCCATATTATATGTCTCATGTTGCACGATTGCACCATAAAAAATTCCTAGTTTGTGAACTCCTTCACTAACAATGGCAATAAACCTGATTCTGATTCTGAAAGTTTTACACTGTAGCCCAAGTCAATAAAAATGATAAAGTACGATAGAAATAGGTAATGGGCTCTATGCACAGCTCCACTACTTCCTGAATTTAAAGCAGCTCCTTTGTTTCCTGTCTTTCATTATTGGACGAACTGATTAATCCAGGTGTGCCTGGCCAGTTACTTAGGTCATACACACCTGGATTAATCAGTGCATCCAATCATGAAAGATACAGGAAACAAAGGAGCTGCATTAAATTCAGGAAGTTGTGAGCTGTGCATAGAGCCTATTGTAATGATGAAGAGGATTAGGCCACTGGAAAAAAATAAATGCTTATCCGATTTCCAAATTTTATACCAGTTTAGTAGGAAAAGTCAGAATGCTGACTTTAATCTCATAATTCTAACTTTTTCTCATAATTCTGACTTTTGCTGAGAATTTCTGACTTTTGCTCAGTATTCTGACTTTAATCTCAGAGATTCTGAAAATAAAAAAGTCAGAATTTTGACTTTTTTCCCATGTTAAACTGGAATAAAAATTTAAAAATCAGTTAACTTTTTTTTTTTTTTTTTTCAGTGGCCCTTGAATCCTCTTTCACCATGTAAAAATCTGGCTATTGTTAAATGAATGTGTTTCTCTGTTGTATAGGTTTTGTTAGGCAAACATAAATTAACACATTTTGCTCTCTTTATTCAATTGTATATTGATTTAGTAATTGCAGCACAATGCCACAAGAAAGGAGGGTTAATCATATTGAAAAATCTTAAAAGCTTGTTCACATTTTATTTTTAAGTGGTTTTATGCAGCAGCTGGTATTAAAATAGCTATTATTTTGTAGGCTACCATAAGTCATATCCACGTGACAAGACTTCCAGTCATGTTGCCCTAATAGCCCATTATTTAAAACTAATGTGGCATATTTGTTAAAGCTATTATTATTATTAGTTATTATTATCATTATTATTATCATTATTATTATTATTATTATTATTATTGTCATGATGGTTAGTATTATTATATTGTAGCCAGTCACAGCAGGGAAGCTCTATACCATCAACAAATAACAGGACAGGAGATGAGGAAGAGTTCAGGGGAAGACACAAAGACAGAAAAAGACCAGGATGAGGGAGAACAGATGGGTGAGGGAAAACAGGGGAGATGAGCCAGATGAAAGAAGTATGCTTTAGTCTGTTCTGTTGGTGATGTGACTTTTTTCCATTGAAAACTCACATTTAGAGAATGTTACAAATAAAAGTCAAATTTCATTCAACATGCGTTTATTTTTTTTTATAATTAAGTGTTACACATGCGCTAAAAAGGGCCCTGTACATTTAATTTGTGGTATACCTCTGGTTTCTCTCTCCCTCAGTTGAGGCTCAAAAGCTTAAATGCAGCCATCACATTCTTCCCATCGCTTGTGTTTCAGAACTGGCCGGTAGATTCAGTTCGTCAACATCACAACTCTGAAAGTTCTTCACTGATCACTAGAAATCAGCAAAGGCGTATAATAGCTTTACAATAAAACTAATAGGCAATTACTAGGTCTTGGTTAGGTATTTCTATATTCTTGTTATATTATGAATTAAGTCTATTTCTTTTTGGTTAAATATTGCAAGCCTCACAGACGATAGATCTCTGGCCATATCAGCTGCCTAACTTTCTTTTTCAGAAAAGATTTCTCTTAAAAATGAAAATGGGTCCTCTATTTGCAAAGCTATGAGTTTCAGGGTTGTTTTATGTTTTATAGTAAAGTGTATCTCAAAAAGCCCTCTTTCTCTGTTTTTTTGTTAAAAGGGAATGTCTAGCAGAATGTCCTTTAGCCAGCATAATTGACAGCACACAGCACAGTTGGCTGGGGGTGGAAATAAACGCCACTCTGAGCTTCAGACAGCTCTCCAGCCTTTTCACTGGTATTTCATTAAAAGCACTTTTCAAAAGGAGAAAGAATATGATAGAAACTTGTGGCTGTGTGCTTTTCTTTTGCAATAGTAAATCTTTATCTTTATCATGAGCAATTCAATACTAATTTAGTTTTTTTGTTTATTCTAGCTTCTATTACCTGATGAAAATATATCAGAAACGCACTTTGGTTACAATAAATTATAGAGTTGCTAACTGGAATATCGTATCGCTGTGATTCAGTTTTCAACCTTTAGTTGTAAATAGAATTAAGCAATCCTTCCTGCAAAATAGATTTGTCAGTCTCTAGTGCAAAGATGCCGTGACAAGGTTTTTGTCTGCTTTTAAATATGCAGAAAGGAAAAGATTATATATTGCCAAGGGAGTCCAGTACCTGTTAGATCATGTTATCGTCACTGTTAAATACAGTGAAAACGGTTTCATACAGCAGCAGATATCAAGGCCTTGAAGATTTAGAGACAAAAAAAATAATGCTGTTTTCAATTTCCTCTGTGGGGAAAAAAAAAAGAGAAATCATCTTAACACCTAATTCAGAATCAGAATCAGAAATACTTTAATAATACCAGAGGGAAATTACTTTTGTTACACGCTCCAGTTACAGTTTTATATAATATATAGACACATCCAACTATACAATATAATAAAGATAAAAAAATAAGAATAAAAAGTGATAAAATATATACACATATAGCTCTAATTGAAATTGCTCTCATTGTGTTTACTGAGTTATGACTGTGACATCAATAAAGTCTATCTTATTTTATTCTACTGTAATTGTGAAAGGACAGAGGAAAAAAATGGCTTCTTAAAAATTCAATTCATCCATCCTGTTTGTCTAGTAATTAATCTGAAATTGCTGTCATCTGTCCACCTTTTCAGTCTAGACTGCGGTTTTTACAGGCCCCAAATTTAGTTTAGTTTACAGAGTTTACAGACTCCAAATTCTTATCTTTGTAAAAATATCTATGTTTAATTAATAGAGACCTTTTTTTGCTTATATCTAAAACTATTTGTTCTGAATTTGACAAAAATGAACTCAGAAATCTTGTAATTGGACTCAGAAAAAGTACACAGTTTTGATTTGTGAATGGACCTATTCAGAGAAAAAAGTATGCATGAACATGAGTTGTTTATGTTAAAGGTTGTAAACTACTTATTTGTGTCTGCAATTAAAACCAGGCCTTTAAATTGTAGATTTGTGTCATTTCCACTTGATGGCAGCACTCTCAAATAAACCAAAACTGCCGCTGCTGCAATGGAACAGCTAAATCATCAAAATGTATAAAACTAGGCAATAAACATTAATAAGACTCTTTGCTTTAAAATATTAAAACTACTAGGGGATAAATGGGCTACTAACATGGTCAGATGTGTTTTATTTGATCTGTTACACATCTCCTGTTGTATATTTTAAACCTGTTTTATGTATTCTGTTAAATTATCACTTTATTATTACTAGCAAGTTAAAGCTTTTAAAATCTTGCCTAGCACAAAGGAAATTTCAATAAGGTTTTGAAACCAACAGTGTTCATTTCTCTCTCTTTCAGATCTTTTTTTTTTATCACACTGTGATCCATAGAGTCTACATCGTTTATATAGAGTAGAAACTCTTTTTATTTATCTATATATTATTTATTGCTTTCATTTGATTACCTGTGAGGAGTTTATATTGCATTATATTCTCCTTTTAAGAAAATGTTTTGTCTGCAGACTGACTGTTACTTAAATTTAACACAATCCAAATCACATTAGTTTGGAATCGACTATTGTTTGTGATGAGCTCAGGCCAGAGAGGCCCCTGTCGGTATTACCTTCAAATAAACGAGACTTTAATTTGTTTTACTGTCACATTGTCGACCTGTGCTTTGTCTGTAGAAGGTCACTCAATTGTAACTTAATTTATTAAAAACACTTTCTTTTGAACAGAAGGGTTTACCTGGCAACACCCTGTTTACCGATGCGTTTGAGTTTAGTCCTTGTTGGGAACAAATTACAGATGATTTTTGAATTCAATCAAACATTTGGCAGAAAGAATCTCTGACTAAAAGGTGATTAAAGATTATTTGTTGTAAGAACAGTTCATTTCAAAACATTTCCTAAAGTTAAAGAGGATAACTTCTGAGAGTATTGACTTGACATCAACAAATACTGGCCACTTTATACTGTAGAATGTTTCTGAGAACTGAGAGGAACTAACAGCTGTTATAGAATCAAGTTAATTCATGAAATGAATAATTTGATATATAAAAAAAAAAAAATATGAAATGGTAAAAATTTAGACGCATAAACAGCTTCACACATTAGTTTTAATTGATGTATTCTCACATAGATATAATAAGGTAAAACTGGTTAAGTCATGAATTTTCTGCTTTCCTTTTTTTAAATATACTTGAAGTTTGCTTAATTAATGCTACATCTCTCAACTCATAAAAACCCAGGGCTCTGCTGTTTCGACATAGACGTGATAATAGGATATTTCTTGGTATACTCACAACACAGCTGAAGTTTAGAGGTGTCCTTCTTGCTTGGAAGTGTCTTAAAACTTATTTAGTGACAAACAAAAAGTATGAAAATGTTTTGTTGTCATGGCTTATAAAGCAAAGTCCTGAAGCTGTACATAGCCCACCCTCAACAAGCCTAGCAAATACTGAGTCTGAAGTGGGACCAAAGGCCTGGGAAAGTAAATTTTCCCTTGTAATTGTGTGTATAAGTGCTAACTGTGCCTTCAAAAGCCCTAGGCTTCTTATGAGCCACAGGTTTTCGAGTAGGAATGGAAAAGTTTCTATATTAATTAAAATAATTGGAATCGAATACTGATATTTTCTAACAGTAGAAGACTGTAACAAAGGTATTTGGTTTTTAATTGGTTTTTAAATTAAGATTTTTTTTATATTTAAAAACAAAATTGTACCTCACTCTTGCTATTCACTATCCTTTGTGGTTCCTACCAGCGATGTTTTACTTCGAGGTAATGCAGAAAGACCTTTTTTTTAGAGAAGACTGTTATCCCGCTTAACACGCTTAAGCATTGGGGCTCATTCCAAGTACTTTCAGTATGGCATTTTTTAAAAGACCAGCCCTCTCTATTTACCAGCCCTGCTCCCGAGAGGGAACGCCTATTAAACGTGTGTGAGAGCATGCACAAGCCCATTTCTCCTCGTGCACGCTCTGTTTAAAAGTTGCTGTTCGCATCGCTTATACAAGCTTACTTTCCAAAACAAGATTTGCAATTTACACTATGTCAAACTCACCACCGGTAAGTGAAAAAGGGGGATGAGCACATAGGATGGCCTTCCGTAAACATATCACCAGCAGCTTCATGCTCCTTATTCTCTTCCCTTAAAGTTGTGACTTATACAATGAAGACGATTACTCTTATCCTGACAAAAATGGATCTCTGACTTAACTGATTTGACTCCTGAAGGCTAAATAAAATATGCCAATTTCATTATGGTTACTGAGGTCAGACACATCTGGATTAATCAGTCTATGCAGTAAAGACAGGAAACAAAGGAGCTGGCTGAAATTCAGGAAGTAGTGGAGTTGGGTATTTATACCCTATAGAAGTATACTAAGTGTAAGAAAAGCTACAATTAGAAAGTATACAAAGTATATGCATCTCATATGTTTAATAACCTATGTATTTTAGGGTGGAACAATTGATAAATATAATTGGTAATTGATAAATATTATTCCTTACAATGTTTTCTCTTTTTTCGGCTGGTCTCTGAAAGACAAAGAAATATATTCTAAATCCCAAATCGTTTTTATTCTAAACCCCAGATTAAACTTCAGCATGTTGGCCTACCTTTGTCTAAATGCATTAAGTTGCTACCATGCAAATGGCAGTTTGTGTTGGCAAGCATTTGGCTGTTTTACTTAATAAAGTTGTTAATTTGAGTATTGGTTTCCATCCTGAAATACTAAAGACCTGCATTTACAAAAGAAAATGTACTTTTTGTCATATTTTGAATTTTCACTTTAAAACATTAATGAATCAATCAATTAGCCAGTTTGAGCTGTCTGGTGTGATTTTTGATAATTATCAGATTTCCTGTTGGAAATGAATCACTTCCATGTCATACTCTGTCTGAGACTTTTCTCCTTTTACCCTTTTTTCTTCAGCTTGCATGTGCTACAGACGTTCCCTCCTACACGACAGAGCAGCCAATCTCCCCCGCTTCAACCAGCTCACCACAATGCTATGAAGCAGCAATTACTTTCATCACCAATCATACACTGATTGATGTAGCATACTGTGTGTGATGATGACATGCAAAATCTTGATTATTTTCATTACCATTAGCCTTGGGTCTTGATTATACCCTGCACTAAGTTCTAAGGTGATTGGAGAGCAATGTTGGAAAGTGGAGCAAGATTCCCTGAGATTAGCTCATGTTCTGTTTTTTAAGTTGAAAAGAAACATGAAAAAGAAACATTAAAATAAGGGTCATATAAGTTTAAAAAAGTAGATGAAATTCTATTAACTTGGATGTGCTCCATGCCTTGGTACACCTCCTCTCAGCAGACTTATACAACATTTTTCTTTAACCTTTTCAACCTCTGCTCCTGAGAAACTTCCTACACAGTTTTGTGTCCTGTCATGTTCACTGGCAGCTCAAACGCTCTCAATGTCTGCTGCATTAAACACATACTTGGTTTTCTCAAAGAAACTGAGAACATTTCTAAAACTGAATTTCTTTTGGTCATACGAGTATTTTCTTAACACTCTAACTTATTCAGAACCATTTATTCAAATTTTGTCTTAACAGAAGCAAAGTCCAGAATATATTTAAATATATATTTGAAATTTAATTGAAATATTATATGTGGAAAAGGGGTTGGCATTTTATTTTCTCTCCTTATTTCAGTGATGTTTATATCCATTTCTCTGTCCCCTTATCCATATATTAATTAATCCTTGTCTATCATTCTCTCTATCCATCTCTCCACGGTCGTCCAGCCATTTGTCCAATCATCCAACTTTCTTTCCATCTATTCATCTGTTAGTATATTTTTCCAATGCTATGTTGTGCATTTTTTTTGGACAGAGATTTAAAAACTCCTTATTCATTGAAGAAACGGGCAGCACCATATGAGCTTATGCTGGCTTTTTCAGCTTCTTTAAATATGGATGCAGTCCTTTTCGCCAGCAAAAACGGACCACAGCTCTGAATATTACTCCATGTGGAATGTGGTGTCCAGCTGGAATGTTGCTTCTCTTCGTTTGGATTAGTGTTCAGCAGTGAAAAAGGAAAAAAAAAAGTTTTTCTGGTGGCTTTAAGGGTACCGCTATTTTAGGAATTTGGTGTCAGAGGTACGGACTGCGTCAAAACAGCCATAACCTGATATACTAACATGGGACTTCCAGTTCTGCTCCATAACAGCTAGAAACATTAACATTCTACATTTTGGAAATATTTCATATCTGTTGACCAAGATGTAGCATAATTGGGATATGAGATTTTTTTTAATTCCAAAAAAGGATCAAGTCTATGTTTAATTTTAAGAAAAGTGGTACTATTGAAAGATGGTCGGGAAATTATGTCTCACATACATGAGAACATTCTAAAATTGTATCCATCCTCCATCGTTATGACAGGGTTGCACAGTAGAGTTATTTCTATAGCTGACATTTAAAACCAATCAGGCCTCCTGGAGCCTCTGTAGACTCACTTCAATCAAAGCTATGGAGCCCAAAAGACCAAAGTTTTAAAAGAAAAAAAAAATGGAAGCTACTAATAAATTATCAAAAGATTGATCTCTGTATAACGTATCTTAATCAGATTTACGATTTTTAGAAATCTTTTTTATTCTTTTTTCGCATCTATTTAACATCACAAAAAATGATGAATAATTTTAAAGCAAATAACATCCCTATTTTACCCACCTCCCCTGTGGATATATAGTAAATAATAAATAACTGCACTGAAAATAAGAATCAGTTTGTTCTCTGCTTAAAAAGATTAGTTGATTAGACTGCTAAATCAGTGGACTCTCTAAACGTACATGATCAGGCTTCATGTCATGTCAGGCCTGATGAACTCAAGGAATAGTGGAGAAACACCAGCAATAGAACTCCATGAAAAATACATATATGTATATCAAACTATTTTTGTATGTTGAGGGGGAGCCATTATCACACTGATTACAGCTACTATACATGCTATAAAATAATGTTGCTGTACAGCCTAAGGGTTGCTTAGAGACTACTATAAGTTTCTGCTTATAATTATGAGTTTGCATCTTATAATTTGGTACCTAAATAAAGGGTTTTATTGACTTAAATTTTTTTTAGGAGGATGTTCTTTGGAATTTGTCAAATAATTGTTTGCAACAATTAAAGACATTTTTTAATCAGATGGATATAGCCTGTTGAAATTCAAGATGCAGTGTTTTTAAGGAAAAATAGCATTTCAAATTATCTAGCATGGCCCAATATGATAAAAGAAAAAAAAAAATTTGTTTAATTAGGCCCAGCCAGGTCTAATTTTCAAATCTCATTAATGGTGAAAGAGCACCGTTCTGGAGTTTAACATGGCATAATGGGCAGAACAACTAAGGCTAAATAACTTTAAACTTAAATACGTGCTTGGATAGGCTGGTATCGGTATTGGCCAGTATCAGTATCGGATCAGAATTGCAAAAACGATATCTGTATCGGATCGGAAGTGCAAAAACCTGGATCGGGACATCTCTAGCAGAGAGACTGCATGTCTTCAAGCTCTAAATGCTCTGAATTATCCCAAGTTTGTTTCTCAGACTAGGCATCATGTCATCTTCATCGTGTAACTCTTTCCTAAAAATGAAAAAAAAAATAAAAATCTCAAATTTCTGTATCATTCATTTAAACGGTAATAATATTTTTCAGTATGTATAATTCTTAAGCAGTGGTCTAAGCCTTTCAGCCAGGAATATTCAACTCCTGGCTGAAAGGCAGTAAAACTGGACTAGAATATAAAACAGAATAGATAAGAATAAATAAATATGATTCAATCAAACTCTACCCCCACATTATGGTCTTAATATAATATTGAAAAACCTCACTTAAACCACATCCTAATTACGAAAATAGTATCATAAAGGCTGTTGTAAAATTCAAAACAAATCATTGGGCAAAAGAAAAAGAATCAACTCTTATTTTAAGTAAACAGTATTTTTCTTCAATCTATTGTGGCTTTTATCTTGCTGCTAAAATCTGTCACTGGTGTCTTCCACTCAAAGGAAGCATTAGTGGACAATCATCCCTCATTAGGATCCATCCTCTCTTCCACCCTTTGGTCATTATTTCTCTTTCTCAATGCGATCACTTTCATTCATTCTCCCCTCTCCTCACCTTCTTCCTTCACAGCTCTGTGTGTCTTTTATCTTTGCCTCCCCCTCCTCCCTCTTTACCCCACTCTCTCTTCCACTCACTTCTCTCCCCCTCGCTCCCTGTCTGACTTGTGCCGGTCTCTAATCAGAGCCACAGATACAGGGCTCCTGAAGTAGAGTTAAATGGCCCACTAATGGTGCCATGCGCTGACTTTTTAAGCGTCAGCGGCCATGGACAGCCTGTGACCCGACCGACATGTTGACTATGAACTTGGAGGGGCTGGAAATGATCGCAGTTCTTGTAGTCGTGGTCGTGTTTGTGAAGGTGTTGGAACAGTTTGGGCTGCTGGAAACTGACTATGATGGTAAGGAAATAGCAAACTGTTATCTTTTTTTTCTTTTTATTGAACTTGTTGCCGATCATACGTCTCCTTTTGGGACCTTGTCAGAGTTAGTTGCACTAGTTGGAGAAAGTATTGTTTTTTGCTTCAAGATTGTTTTCTAGAGATGCTACATATTGCTGACAAGAAATTACACTTTTAATGGAGGTATAATTAATTAAAAAAGCACTGTTTGAGTTATATAGGTGGTATGTTTGGAGAATGTTTAGGTTTTAGTTCTTTATTTGCTGTGGGATTCTTCAGTTTAGTTTTTAAGTTCAAAAAGACCAATTTTGATGTCTATTTTTCATGCAGCCTCTATAAAGATCCTGTAAGGTGTTTTAAATCCCAATATTTTATCTCCTTGACTCACCTGACTGCTGCTGATTACCTAAACATTTAAGAATGACTCATGTGTTGCATATTTGACCAAGTATTATAATTTGCCATCCTGCTTTAATGATTTAAACCCAGCATTAGGTGTTGTTTTGGGCTCATTTTTTTCTATTTGGTAACATTTGTGTCATCCTGAGCACCACTTGATGTCTGCTTATTAGATTTAAATAAACATGGATTGTTTTTGATAGCTTGCATCATCTGTGAGTTGGATAACCTGTTTAACGAAGCGAGAGTGAAACAGCTGAGGACCAAACGTCATCCTGGAGCAGCTGAGGGCTCAAAAAGCTTGAAACGTCTGGAAGATTGGCATAATTCCTCGAAATAAATCAGCTGCGACATATTTAATGGATGGAATTGAGTGAAAAATGCTTGGATATCCTATTTTTATACAAACATGTCAGGGGTTAGCTGACTTTTGAAACTTTATACTGAGAACTAAAACAGCATCTAACGATTTTATTGCAAAATCGATTAATCTGCTGATTATTTTTTCTATTAATCAATTGATAATCAGATAGCAAAAGGTTCCTTAAAAAAGACGTTTTTCGAAATTAAACCAGGTAAAACTAAAGCTTTTTCACTTGTGGAGTTCTGGATAGAGCATATCGACAGACGAAAAGGTTTTTTAATTTTAAATTCAATATAGTTCTTTTACAATTTTGGTATAGTAAATATTCTAAGTGAGTCACTCTGTCAGCTGTAGGCATGTTTACAGTCTCAATACTGCAGTTAAAGATTAATAGATTACTAAATTAGTTAGATTATTTCAATAATAGATTAATCGTGATTAACTTGATTGTTTCAGTCCTACAGAGAACACTCTGACACCACTGAAAATCGAGAAGCCAGTCTACAGTAAATTTTGTCACCCTGATAGTGTGTAGAAAGGCCAATACAATACATGCAATGTTTGGCAAGTTGCTAATTTACAGTAAAAGTTATTTGCTCATTCAGCTGATGTTTTACAGTGACAAAGGGCATTTAAAAAGTAAACAAAACACTGCAAAAGAAGACATTTCTATAACTGTTCTATAACAACCCCCACAGCTGCCCTGGTCTGGCTGCTGAGTCTCTGTTAGAGCTATATTTTTTCTTACTGGTTATATATGATAATGAAAATTCATTCAAACTGACTAAATCACTATCCATTCCCATTTAAAGCTTCAATGGTAGCTTTAATATTAAACAATAACTGAAGCAGCTCCCTAGAGATGTCTAGGGGGCTACACAGACTCTTTGTCATCAAAGTGGGAATCTAATATTCAGTAGTTTGGTCTCTCAGGCTCTGAAAACCACCTGTTATTTATCCAGATCTGTTTATGTGCAGGGTGCCAAGCTGTTTGCAGTATAGCTGAGGTTTCACATGATTCCTCCAAGTATTCCAAGTAAAACCCAAGAAGTTGTATCTGGTACTGATTTTAAAAAGCAACAAAGAATGATGTTATGCCACGAATATGTTCAAAGTTTACTGTAGGCTTTTTTATTTATTTATTTATTTTTATAAAGCTTTTAAGAAAAAGGAAGATAAAGTCAAAAGCTGGTAAAAATGTGAATTGTCAATACCAAGTAGTTTATTTAAATCTCTAATCTTTATTTGAATTAATGAATTGATTGATGTGTTAAGGCTAACTCACAAAGACTTACAGTAAGAAGTGACATTTTTCTTTAGTTTCTGCTAAGAATATGTTCTTATCAACAGGGTGTTTTGTGTTAGATATCTTTTATGGGCCATTTTGCCCGGTTCCCTTTCTTTCAGTTGTAATCCTAACTGATAAAAGATAAGCTTGAATTTCTTAGGAAACCAATGAATAAAAGGTATTTTGGTTATAGATTATAATAAGTAAAATAATTAATTTATACACGAATTAAACCCCTAAACACAGCATACAAAAGCATTATAGATATTTAACATATTTTGACCCTGTATCTGAATACTAAAATAGCATGGAAATGTTCTATCTCTATCTGATATTACTGTACAACTGTTCTATTAACTGAAAGATGTTGAAAGGGCATACAGTAGTAAGGCCAGTAATAAAAGAATTTCCTTTTCCCTTTTGTGTTACTTTTAGACAATTTTGTCAGATAGATTCTATTTATGTGATCCGTTTTTATCAATATTTCCCATATCTGGTGTTAATCCTGCCTGGGTAAGGCCATTTAAATTTAAAAATGATAATCCAAGTACATTCATGATAGCAATTACTTCTATGTAACATAAAAAAGAAAAAAATTACCGACATGCTATATAGTCGCTTTTCAGGCCTCTTTAAGTTGAACTTAAATTGCTAATATCAAATCAGGAACCTTTTATTTCTCCAACAGACAACAAACAAACCAAAACAAAATTCAGATTCTGTTTTTAAATAATTTATAGGACAGAAAAATATCACCATCCTTTTTTTTTTAGTCTGAAATATTAAAAATAAACTCTTTTTCAGATTTTTCTCACTTAAAAAAAGCCTTGTTTAACCAAGATTGTTTGTATTCTCGCTTGTACAAAATAAATAGAGGACCTTTACAAAACAAACCCAACGAGTCAAGATGTTGCACAGAAACTTGTAAACGTTGATTATTACACTGGGGTATCCATTCACTAGATGGCTTTTGGTTAAAAATAGACCTGGAACACAGCCTGACGCAAATGGCTCTTTTTGTTCTCTGTGCTCTTATTTAGTTGTGAGACACTGAGTGACAGTGGCATACCTCCATTGCACGGGGATGTGACAGCTGACGAGGGCAGCAAATTATCTTGCCAAAGGTGTGTCTTTTATCAGCCTCACTTTGAAACAAGCAGCTTTAATGATAATTAGTCAATGCCACACTAACATGTATGTGTATAACAACTAATATAAGTTTTCTTGTACCTTAGCTTCATCTGATGGGCTACAAATGCTACTACCATTGTCAAAAGCAGTGTGCAAAAGTCAGTTTAATTGAGGCACTCCTTTTCTGTTGAATCTCTCTTGTGTTAAAGATCACATTATAAACCCTAACAAATAAAACACTGTCTGCTATTAAGACAATCTACTGACAAAAACATGACTGTTAGGTTAATTGACTTCTCTAAATTCTCCTTAGGTGTGAGTGTGTGCATGAATGGTTGTTTGTCCTGTTTGTCTCTATGTTGCCCTGCGATGGACTGGCGACCTGTCCAGGGTGTACTCTGCCTCTCGTGTCAGATGATGGATGGATGGATGGATGTTGACAAGACATTTTGATACTGTTTAAATCCCTTTCCAGATCTATCCGGGTATTTATTCTATAGTGATGAGAGAGGAACGTTTGAGTTTTGAAAAACCTGCAAATATGTGGTTTAAACTCATAAGAAACGTCACTCTGGGTTCCTCAACAGAGCCCCGAAATAGCTGCTGCAAGGGCTGAACTATTTGATTGATGTCAAGAAATAAGAATTTAGATTATTTTCAACAAATATTGCATTTTTATTTTGATTTTCCTTTGCACTTAGGCAAAAGCTTATTGATGTTTCAACCAGGGTTTCAGTGTTTTCATGACCTTGACAGCTTGCTTGTCCAGACCTTACTACAGGGGTGGGGAACCTTTTTCACCTCGAGGGCCAATAAAATGTTTTTAAAGTACTTCAAGGGCCTTACAATTTTATTGGCATACATTCTAGCATATGACTGATAGGATGGGGACCATAATTTCTGTGTACGAACCCATGCACATTTAAAACTGTTTATCTTTGGTGATGTGTCTGATGTCAGCTGGCATTGAGGATTATGCAACTTGAAGCTGGCCTTCAAGCTTGTCAATAGCCTTGCCGGAGACGGGTCTTCGCAAGAGTAAGTTAAAAACTGTTCACATCAGTATGTTGTCCAAAAATAGAGATGCATATTTCAGAGATTGTCTCCTCAGAATGGTAAAATTCTAGGCACCCACATACAGCTTGTAAAAAGCCGGGTAGAGGGAGGTTGTTGTACTTAGCTTGAGTCCTTGTTGCTTTGCACCTCAATTATTTCCATTTGAGGTTTTCAAGTACATCAGTTGGTTGCACATTGAATGGCATAGCAAATATGTCCAGTTCCTTTCTGCATACCTCATACCTATATAAACCCCCACCTGCAAATGCCTGAATTAGTTTCTGCACCAGCATACCCTGCTAGACATCAGGCTTTTCTGCAGAGAGGGAGAAAGTATTGCGTTTCTTTCCAGCTTCAAAGCTTCGCCGCTCTGAACTCGACTTCAAACGATTTCACATTTGAGAGAAAGAAGCTGATATCGGCTGGAACCCCGCAGCTTAGTTTTTTGCCTCTACAGAAGCTTGAGAACGCCCCAGCAAGTAATGAGCCACTTGCCAACACTGAGCTCTGTGACGGGTTTTACCTTCGTATCCATGAACTTGTTGACGTCCTCCCGCAGTGCATAAAACCATGGGAGATCACCATACCATACCTTGACTCGAGTTCACCGAGCAGCTCTTTGAACTGGCTGTTGTTCAGCCCACGGCTTTTGAGGAAGTTTATGATGGACACAACAGTTTTCATCACATTATTTGGCTTCAGGGAACGTGCGCACAGACTCTCGGTGTATGATACAGTGAGACACAATCAAGTCATTTGGATCTAGACTTAGGCAGATAATTTATATTTTTTGACTAATGCAGTCAGTCCTTTTTGCGCATCAAACATCGCGGGTTCTCCATCAGTAGAGATGCCGCTCAACTTCTCAAAGCTCAGTTTAAAATTGTTTATGACTGTCACAACTTCTTTGAACACATCCTCACCTTTGGTTGTGCCGTACATGGCATGCTAATACAGCAACTCCTCCTTTGTATCAAAGTCAGCTGTGATCCCACACACAAAAACTGCTAGTTGCACTTTGTTTGTGATGTCCACTGTCGCGTAGCAGGCCAGAGAAAAATATTCAAAGTTTCTTGCAGTGTCCCGGTGCTTCAGTCTGTTACATACGTAGAAGAGAGCAGACTTTGACTGAAAATTTCCAGCGAAAAACAGTTTCGCCACCCCCCACCCTCTCAGCTTGACTCATGCCCCACCTCCAAGCTCCACCCTATCACAGACCGTGCCACTTACCAGAAGCATCCAGCAGCGTGACACAGCGTATGAGGTGAAACCGCATTTTATAACACTCACCTCCAAGCAGCTAGATATAAGATGTTGGTTATACCGGTTTGCGTGTAGCAGTTGTCGGCAGGGGGCAGTAAGGGCAGTTCTCTTTAAGCTGGTGGCTGTGGCCCGCCATGACTTCCAGTCCCTCCTGACTGCAGCAGCGAGGGGCAGCACAGGTTCAGCGGTGAGGGGAGGGGCGGGATTCAGCGTGTGTGAGCTGTAATTGACACTCCATCAGACGCTTCTCCTCTGGCTTATTTGCTTGCTTGCCCCGTCCTGCAAATATTCTTTTCAGATTAAAAATGTAGCAGTAGCGTACCATTTCAGTTTTTTCACAGGTTATATATCATCACATGTACTGCTGTCTGGGCATAGGGACAGTTTTAGCCAATATGACAAAAAAGGATTTTTAAAACTTATGATCTCAGCTTTAAGTAAGCTAATATCTTGTGCCATATCAGTTATTCTGTCTGAAATGTTTCTTCTAGACAAACTTATGTTTTTCAATAATTTCACCTTTTCTGGTGCAATCAGCTGTGCGAATGCTACAAGGCACTCCTTCACAAACTCTCCCTCAGCATGGGGTGTCAGCTTTTTAGCGACTATTGCCTCTGCAATTTAAAAATTGTATTTTCCTAAATTGTGATTATATGGCAAATTCAATTTATTGCCCATCTAACAGCAGCCCACTGCCCTCAATGGATGGCTTCAATACAGAGGACAAGGTTCATGGTAATGTACAGTTGGAATGATGAAGTTGATTATATTATCTTTGTTCTCATAAGGATATAAATCTGGTTGGTCCGTCATAGTCTTGATTTAGTCCAGAAATAGTTGTTGAAAATTGTGCTGTGTTGGTCGGTCTGATTTTGTCCCACTTTAGTCAAGTAATAGATGTTGGAAACACTTTCATAAAAATGGTTTGTAACATCTTTTCAATGATCTGAAATTTACGGCTCCTCTGACTTTTCAAACAAAGTAGTTGTTCTTTGGATGTAAATCATGTCCTCTTTTCAAAGTCTTTTATACCAATTTTAGCTTGGTGGGTAGACAGCTCTTTGGTGTTAAAGAAAACCTATGTATTGAGGTACTATAGCCTCTGCAAATGGTGCTTCTGCTTTACCAACCAACCCACCCAGGACCTTCCTACAGTGAGAAAAGCATTACTCCTGATCAGAACTTGCATTTATTGTGTTTATATATATATATATATATATATATTTCATGTTTAATGTTGAGAAGCAACAAGTGTTGTTTTCCTACCATCTTCTTTGTTTTGGAGTCTAGTGGGTGAAGATCTTTTATCAGTAAAAGCAGGAAATGGTTAACTTACCTTTATACAGAGGTGCTTTTTGTGGCAGCCTTCTTTGTTTCTCTGCTTAAGAGGAGAGGTCACTCTCCAACTCTTTATGGAAAGTGTACTGTTCAGATTCGAAATTGGCATTTATTGAAACATCGGAGGTATGGAGGATTTAGGGAATTTTTTGAAAAGACCAAGACCACACCGCCGGGAATCATGAACCGATTGAATTGACTGTAAAGTCCCTTGATATGAAAGGTGTTGTGAATTTGTGCTGTATAAATAAACTGAAATGCATTTAAATAAACTGAATGGATGAATATCAGAGTGTTTGATTAATGTCCATGTTTTTAATGGAGATAGGATCTTCAGAGATGGTTAAAAAAATATAAAACTTTCTATTCTAGACATCACAACTGTGGCATATCTTAGCCCACCAGTCACTTTGCCAAAGAGTTTATTAAAATAAAGCATCCAATGTGTGCTGCAGTAGTAGTCTCAACAAGTAAGAGGAATGGGTACAGTTTGTCAGAGCAAATACATGCTGCTACCCCTCTTTGGGAAAATCTTCAGCATTGAAATATGATTTTTGGTTGATGATCAGAAAATGTTTAAGGTATGTATACCTGTTGGATGTTGCAGCTAGAATCATGAGCTTACTTTACAACTTTTTATAAAACAATTTCCCACATTTTGGAATGCAACAATCTACAAAAGGTTAGAGCCAATTTAGAGCTTATTCTACTCTTTTACGCATTTGAAGGATGATTACTGTTTACCCCTCATCATTCTTTCATGTTAGAAATGCAATTTATGAGCAGATAACAAGAAGGCTATTTGAATAGAGCAAGTTAATCAACATGACAAAATGAATCACAGCAGTGATCTTTATTAAATATTATATGACTGATGTTGCTCCTTTTAATACTTCTTGCCCTAATTGCTATTCCCATAACCTGGGTATGAGCCGCTCCTTATTAAGCCATTTTTACTTTCACAAATATTGGGTGAAAGAGTAATAAAAAGTGAACTTTAAGTCAATTTGTACCACTTGGCAGAGGTCTGAGGCAGGTATTAGGGAGTGTTATTTTTGCTTTATAGCCGCTCTCTATTTGATTAACGTTGTTTGTGATGTTTCTACAGCATTGACTCTAACATGTCATTAATCACAGCAGTAGGGGACCCATAGAGCACTAGGTCTTTTGAAAAGAGACTGAATGGTTGTAACTTCAATCTTTCCAACAGCCAAACTTGACCAATAAAACAAATCAGTAATATATGCAGTGCAGGTCTTTTGCCTATGGAACCCTAAGCTTCTTGTTTCATGGATTTATTTTATTTTCACCTTACAGGCATCTCCTAAACCAGAGGTTAATGATTACAGTAGACTTTATTTCAGCACTGAAGAAACAAATACACATTAGTTACCTTGGCTGCATGCTTGATATTTAATTTAGTAACTGTCTGTTCTCTTTATCAACGAGATGGAACCATAATATTCTTAATAATAACTTAACTCTATTATTCTTGTTTTTCTATCATTTTTTTAAACACAACCTCTCTGGGATACTTTCCTAAGTCTGATTGTTTTATTGCTAACTTTAACGTAACTTGCAGAATATATTACAAAGGATGATTTTGGTTTCTTCCAGAAAAAGGCAGATTTTAAGCAAGAATCATTCAAATTGTATCAACTTTTTCTGTTACAAAGACATTCACTGATAATGATAAACCCCCGTTCAGATTTACAATCTGTGTTATGTTTTTAGTTAGAAATCTTTTACATATGCATTAACCTGTGCATCATAGCTGCAGGCTAAAAACAAAAACATATAAATTAACCTCAAAAGATGTTCAGAGATATATTTAGAAATAGTTTTCTCTCAGTCCTAGATTCACCAAAACACCCCCACCCTCCTGCAACTGAATTCAAGCTAATATGGGAGACAAAGAAATCACACATTTTTATTGTAGTTTAATGTCATGACTCCAGATTTTATTATATTATTTATATTATATTAGAAAATACACTTGAAAAAATAAGACGTCAATAATTTAGTTATTTTGCTTTCTTCATTTTAAATACTATGAATATTCATTAAAAATGCTCACAACTGGATTCATTAGTATACAAAAGAGAGTAGACAAAACTCTTTGTTACTGAGTGCTTTAGTACAGTGACAGTAGTGACGCGCCTAAATAGGTATAAATTGTTTTTGTAGACATCACGGTGAGTATCATTTTGGCCTTTAGAATCAATGCATTGGTTGTTTCCATGACTTGCATTCAGAATGAATTGGTGGAATTTTAGTCTGGTGACAGCAGGACTGGATCCAAAGGGAATGATTAGTGTTAATTTTAACCAAATGAACATACTATATATTGGTTAAAAACTGGGCATCTTTTCTGCTGTAAATTACCTTGACATATTTTTCACATATGTTGTTTTGTAAATCTTTTGTTGAAAATCTGCATTTCTTTTAACAATGCAGTATAACTGATGCACAAACATAGGAACATCAAGGAGGAACATCATCATATAGAGAACCAGCAGGCTTTAAACCCCCAACAATCTAATTTTTTAAAAGCTAGATTAACAGGTTCAAACTGGTTACAAACAACAGCGTAGCAGAGATTAATACCATAATATGACATAGAAGCTCTAGTTGTTGTGATCTTTTCAATGAAAAAAGTAAAGAAAATTTTCACAAACAGCAGGAGATGCATCAATAACATTTTTCTGGGAAGCATTTAAAACATAATCGATAGTCCTGAACAAGAGAGTAGGGCTGTGACAGTTTACTAGGCTGCTATCTGAGAAATGCTTTCTCTTAGTTTTTTCTCACAGCTGTTTGATACTTTAGTCAGTAGTCCTTAATGACGTTAGACCTTCTGACACATGCATTCAGAGACGTGATCAGTTGAATTCTTATGTTATGTCATGTCCTCCCAGTTCCAACATTAGAGCCGGATTCTCACATAATGTTTGCACCTCCCAATATAACTCAAAGTCTTCATAACAAAACTGTCGTGCCATGAATTATTCCAAGCTTTAGTGTGATATTTCACTCTTAGTAGAACAGAAAACACAGCTTTTATTTAAGACAGTTGCTTCATAACGGAGTCTAATTAATTTACAATTATTTTGAATTTTAAAGAATTGTTGGTTAATTAACTTAGCTTTTTTATAAGGCTTAGTAGCCTTAAAATGCCCATGTGTTTAAACAATTCACCTCATTGTCTTATTTTAAAGCTTTAAAGCTTTTTCTCATTAATGTTTAATAAAGTTTCTCATTTTCCTCATTATTACAGTATCTGCTTTACTTCATAATGTAATATTATTAAGTCCATAGATCCATGGACCAAACGATAAATTAAATTATTAAAAAAATATATTATAGTATCTCATTTCATACCCTTACAGTGATGGATGTACCTACATAATAAGATTGAAATGAGTCAAGATTGACACCACTTTTAAATCCAGGAGATTAATAAAATATCATAACAAAGCACAATCTTCTGTAAGTTAGAAAAACAAAACACAGCAGAACAGTAATACATTTCTGATTCTGATTACATCTCTAGGTTTTTATTTAATAACTAAGGTACCACATTTTAATAAGAGAAAATTAAAATGAATTACATCGAATTTGAATTAGATATTTTTGCTATTTAATTTGTTTCTCAAGCTATAACACTGCAAGAAAATTTTGTTGAAATGTCCCATTTGAATAATTTTCTTTTTTTTTTTATGCAATAAATATGCATAATTAAAATAATATTTAATTAAAATAATTAAATATTTTAATTAAAATAATATTTAATTAGATTTGCCACTGCACCAATCAGCATAGGGATTATGTTATCACAAATGAGTTGTATCCTGGCCTCCAGTAGCTTTTTTTTGTTTATATGTTTATTAGTCCTCTGTTTCATATGAATTTTATAATGGTCAGTTACCAAAAATTTCTGCTTTCATTTATACATTTAATGTGTTTGTCATTAAAGATTATTAATAATCTTCAACTGAAACACATCCATTGAAAGTGTTTATAGTGATTTTAGTAATCAAAACAAAAGGTGTTTCTGTAGCATTAGTTAAAAAAGGAATCACTTAGCTCCCAAAGCAAAGATCATCTAATTTATGGAAATATTTGTACAAAATCTGTAAGGTTTACACAGCTTGTGCTATATAACTTCAAACATGTCCAAAATGATATTCTTTCTTTCATAAAAAATGAAATTATAAATATTCAGTATTTGAGTTATAATTCAAAGTTAACCTCTTCAAGTCACTGCTAGTTGCAGACAAAATAAATCAATTTATACCAAGATAAAATGTGTTTTGGGATTCCAAAAGACAAAACCCAGCTAAAAAGTGAAAATTATGAGTTCTCACATGACAGATTATCGCTTTTCTGTGTTTGTGGAGTATAGTTAGCTTACATTGTGTTGATGGTTGCTTACTTAAGGATCCCGATTCTAAAGAGGAACAACATGTTGGGGTTTTGTTTACAAATAAGCTTGCTGTTAGATGCCACCAAAATAACCGGGGGCTGGGTAGTTGGAGCTAAGGGGTCACTTAGGAGAGACACATACACAGTCATGTTGACGATACTAAACTGTTTTTTTGAGGAAGAAATAGAAGTGGAATACTTTAAGCTACAGACTCAGCATCTCGTCTCAGCTGGTCCCACAAAACTTTCACCACCAGTTACAACATATCAACTGTACTATGAAAACCCGTAAATGAATCAGTTCCAAAAGGAGTAAACTGATCCTTGAGCTCATAATGTTTAAATTATGGATGTCCAAAGTTGGTCCTTAAAGAGACTTAAGGGAAGTTTTTACTGATAATTATATTTAAATTTACCTTTTATTTTAGCCTTTTATTTTACCCTTTACTTCTAAAACTGTTTTCAGTGCTGATGCATCTATAAGCCTGTAGCCTGTTTTTCCCTAAATTTACTTTGGTTCCAAAATCCTGCTCTGTTCTGCAGATGTGACCCGTCCGTTTTAAATGCTGCAGTTATATATTTTGGTCAAAGATGGCAGTATTAATGTAAAGTTCAGCAACGCCTTTTTAAAGCAGTGTATCCCAAACTTTTTTGACCTGTGTATCCCTTTGGGCAGTTTGTCTTATCATAAGAACCCCTTTTCAGTCAAAAGTATAGATGCTTGTCCAATAGTGTAAAGTGCAATTTCTGAAATAAAGTCTATTTTACTTTATCTTTTAATTTGAGCATTTAATTTTTATAATTTCACTTTTCCATCTAAAAAAATGTTTTATATATATATATATATATATATATATATATATATATATATATATATATATTAGTGCTGTCAATCGATAAAAAATTTTTAATCGCGATTAATCGCATCAATGCCTGAGTTAACTCGCGATTAATCGCATTTTAATCGCACATTTTTTTCCTGATTGAAAATCATTTAAATACTCTCGATGACATACAAAAAAATACATACAGGCTAGGTTTGTGCCAATGTTCTTTTTTTAAAATGAAAACAGGTCACAGATACTGATTTATGCCAAAAATAACAAATATGTAGCCAAAAAAAGGCCCTGAAAACAGGCTGATGTAAAAGACAGTCTTTACAGTTAATACAGTCTTTTGAACAAAGACAAGCATTTTACCCTACTGCTATAAAATTTAGTAGAGTTAACATTAGATGTTAATTAACCAAGATAATAATGAACAATTTTCAATCAATACATCAAAATCAATAGACCGACATCACTAGATGGAGGTAGTCTATGCTCTCTAGAAAGTTACTTTTCAGCCTTCTTAACAAAAATGAGAACACACACACACAGACACACCCACCCACACACAGACCAACGTATACACACCCATTCACACACACACACACACACACATGCACGAGCACCGACCACAGGGCGCATTACACAGACAGCAAGGCAAGAGCTGCAGATTCCATTTCACCCCAGTAACCGCTTCTCAGCGTATTTCAGGTTGCTACTAGGCACCAGACACTCAACTTGTTTGTTGGTGGTGTGGCTTAAAGAAAAGGCACTAGCGCCACCCAGTGTATGAGCGTCTTTTTCCCTTTGAGGAGCTCCGCTCTCCAAGCCTATGAGAAATGCATACACTGGGGAAAATAGCCGTCACTTTCCCCAAGCAGGCTGCAGCGGGATGTACTTGGAAAAATTGTACCATAAAACCACATAGCGCTAATCTCACGTTAAATTATCGCCGTTAAAATGGCCATAACGCTGAGCAATTTTGATTACACTAATATATATATAAGTAAGGAAGTAAGGAATCGAAATAAATGCAACATAAAATCATATTATAAACCTGTATTTATGAAATTAGAGCTCCTCTGAGTAACTCCCTCATAGTAACATTTAAACTTGATGAATTGGGAACAAATTACAGAACAAGAATTATAGTCAGCCTAACTCAATTAGTTTTACTTTTTTTTTTTTTTTCCATCAAGACACCTGAGCTGCTTTGATGAGCTCCGATAGCTCACTGTGAAAAACAGCTGATCCCAGTCTGTTCCTCTGCCTGGTTGTGACATTTGTCACAGCTCAAGATACACTCAAACATATAAGAAAAACTTATTTTTTGATTGATAAAAGCTTGTTTCATTTTTCAATTGGGTCCTCACAAAGAAAAACAGATCCCAGCCCGATTTTATTTAACCATCTATGAAATTATTTTCATGTACCCCTTGCAATTCACTCGCAGACCACTAGGGGTACACATACCCCCGGTTGGGAAACTCTGCTTTAAAGGACAGGTTATTTCAATTAATGACTGATCAAAATGCTTTTGCGGAACCGCAAACGTCTGAATCGGAAATGTTAAATCAGAGAAAGGTCTATTACCCAAAGGAGACTGGCCCTTAGGATGGATGGATGGATGGATGGATGGATGGATGGATGGATGGATGGA
>JAGKQL010002828.1:0-23767 GCA_018398635.1 Cyprinodon brontotheroides | reverse complement strand
CCTGCTAACAAACAGACTAGCCATCTTTGTCTTGGAGACAGACTATTTCCTGAACTACACAGCCTGTTTCTAAACTTTGCCTACAGCAAAACAAGCTTCACTGTTATATTGAATAAATGTACCTGTCCAGCAACAAGCCAGAAAAAACTGAAACTTTCGAAGCCCAGCTCCTTCATATAATGTCTCCACCTGGTAAAAGCTGAGATTATGTTTTCTCCTGGTTATTTTTCCTTTCTCAGTTTTTTCTCTTTTCCCTCATTGGACAAAGAGTACAGATGGTTCTTCCCTGCAACAGAAAGTGGAAAGTAGAATGATCTAAGGTTGTTTTTGCTTGCTTGAAGATCCTCGGACAAAACCTTTTCAGACACAGTTTAAACGTCTGAAACTGACAGGTTTGTCTCCGTTCGGCAACTCTGATCAAAAATGGCGACGCAACATGACATCTCTTAATGGGTGTATCAACCCCTGTGTATTTATAAGTTACTAAGACTAAGCTGGACTTGAGACTTTCATAGAATATGTCTTTATTCATGCAATACTCGATTTTTGCTAATAGGATGCTACATTTGTTGAACACTATCCATTAAACAAAGTTGGGGGGAAAAATTTGAGAATATCTCAAATGATTGCAAACAAGCCTTTTGGTTCTGCCTATTTATTTTGAATATCATTGAAAATACCATCCATCCATTTTCTCCCGTTTAGTCCTTCTCAGGGTTACGGTGGGGCCGGTGCCTATCTCCAGCATTCTATGAGCAAGAGGCAGGATACATCCTGGACTGGTCCCGAGTCTGTTGCATGGCAACACAGAGACACAAAACCATTCACACAAACACTCACACCTAAGGAGAATTTAGAGAAGCCGATTAACCTAACAGTCATGTTTTTTGGACTGTGGGAGGAAGCTGGGGTACCTGGAGAGAACCCACGCATGCGCAGGGAGAACATGCAAACTCCATGCAGAAACACCCTGGGCCAGGAATCGAACCTAGAACCTTCTTGCTGCAAGGCAGCAGTGCTACTCACTCTAAAACCGTGCAGCCCTCAATGAAAGCGCTTTTTGCATATTTGCTCACATTGTTTTCTCAAATAAAGATGATGATATTTTGAAAATCTTCTGTAATATGTAAGGTGAATAATTTCAAAACTCGTTTGAGCGTCTCATACTTTTAGAACCACATCAAGAAAACCAACAGGCCCCGGTTAAATCTCCTGGTACCACCATTTCCCTTTTCAAACTCAGCCTGGTCTGATCCTTTTCCTCCAAACGCAGCACACTGCCCTCTCCCAATAAGATCAGCACAGAGGAGCTGGTGCAACAGGCAGCCCTGCCATCCACAGATCAGAGGCAACAATAGCGCTTACCCCGGCCACTGTTGAATGTCACTGTGGGAACAGCATAATCAACCCCGTGTCACTACCAGCTGCTCCATCCAGAGCCCATTAGAATAAACAACAACCAGAGGAGAAGCATAGGTACAAAGAGAGCAGACAAGTGGTTCGGAAAGACGGCAATATGCTTGTCATGTCATTTGCAAGTGGAAGGATGATATTGTTCTGGGTTATTTGGCCCAATGACAACATGGTGCTCCATCTGTGGTCGGAGCTGAATGAAGAAACACCGAGCAGAACTTCTCCCAGCACAAGCTGGTCACCCTTCATAGTGGAGAAGTAGTTTTCCCTGTACAGATTTACTCTAGTCTTGCTTTCCATTCATGATTTAATGAGGGGTATGTTCACTTTTTCCTTCAAGGTCAAGCTGGTTGGAAAGGTTCTTCCTCTTATCAATAAATTAAATCATAGGTTAATTTTAATTTGTATTAATTCGAGCATTTGGGAAATTTCCTTAATCTATTGATGAATAAACAGAGAAAAATTGTAAAGAGGGCATATATGTACCCAAAGCTTTGTTCATTTATGGAAAATCACAGTTTTATATTTCCTAAATTTTACTTTACAAATGAAAAAACAAATGTCTGGAAACAAACTGGTTAATAAAGAGCTTGAAATTTTACCAGCCTCTCCTTCAACTAAAGAGAACAAAGAAGGTAAAAGATAGCTGGATAAAATAAAAAAAAAAAAAGAAGAAATAACCCTTGCCATATGACCACTGGGCTTTTGTTGCTCTTCAAAATGAAAGATTTCAGCCAGGGGCATGTTTGCCAACAATCGGCTGTCCTTGAAAAGCTTAGTCTGAATTTAAATGGAACTTTTTTTGTCCTCCTCTTTGACAAAGAACCAGTGCTACCTGTATGGAGGAGGTTGCACTTCCCATTTCTCCAAGGACAAACACATGTCATCCTCCCAACATGTAACCTTGTATCATGAAGCTGCTCTGAGTACTTCAAAAGTCAAAATGCACTGAGGTCACTGGCGGTAAAAGCTTAGGTAATGAAATGTCCCACCACCGTCTCCCATATGCAGTCAATTACATTAAATATAGGTTGCATGATGCATATACCACTCTATTCATCTTGTTTGAAGTGCCCTCCTCACTAGCACAGATCTCCCTCTCATCTCCAGTACCTGTAAATTATACAAAATGATGTATTTCGCCATTGATTTAATATCAGTCCATGGTAGTCGCTAGTAATCCCATTATAACATGTCTGTTAGTACAAATAGGGCTGATAATGCCTGAACAAAAAAAGCCTTTCTTTGGCTACTCCAAGGTAGGCTGTCTTCCAAATTACTTCTTCAGAAGTTAAAAGGCCCACTGCCTAATCCGGTCTATTATACCAGGCTAATGGATGACCAGTAATTGCAACTAATAACTTATTACTCATCTACACAAATATTCTAATAGCTTTTATTTTGGAAGCCATTTTTTTTTTTTTTTTTTCAATGGACATAGTGAGAAGCAGGGGGTTCTATTCACAGCAAGGCAGCAACACAAAGAAATACTCCACAAAGAAAGCTTAGAAAGCAACCTGTAGGCATGTTTTTCTTCTAGCTTAGCTGGATTATCATCTAGCCTTATTCATGGGGATGTGAAACCCAGGAGTTGTCCTCTACCCTCAGGCTGTCTAGCAGCAAGGCTTTTGTTTGGTCCCCCTCTGGGCCCCTTTTGAGAAAGCTGAGGGCTTGGCACAGGGAATTATAGATAATGTTCTCTATCTGCCCCTCCACCCCGTGTTAGCCTACTAGGCCTCCTCCACACATCTCAGCAGGCCACAGTGGTTGATATTAATCTGTGTACATGATCTGATCTACAGCAGCCCATTTGTAGTCCTGGAAGGCTCACCGGGTGGTGATTCAATCAGGCAACAGTGTAAAGTCATTAAATGACAAGGTGAAAGTAAAAGTGGTCGCTTTTGGCATGGTCGCTACTAGAGCTGTGGAAATTTTACAACTCCATATGAATCGGCCCCAGTTTAGTTTTTGGTTTATTTATTTATAAAGCACCAGTTCATAACACGCCATCTCAATTCAATTTTACTGTTCATCGGATCATGCGTCAAATTGATTAGAAAAACTTTCTATCTATGAAAACCAGTTGATTGCATCGACTCCATGACTTAAATGCAATCACACTCACACTAAGCATGCTTAGAAATACAGTGGAGAGGAAAAAACCTCTTTAACAGGAAGAACCTCCAGCAGCCATGTGAGCGCCATCTGCCGAGGCTTCCACTGGGGTTTAAGGGAAGGAAGCTGAGAGATACAAAAGCAGCTGTAAAAGGCGGCCTCATCCAGGAAAAGACACAGCCAGGCATATTTGAGCTCCAAGCCAGCTCCCATGTCAGAGATGAAGAGCACATCCAGCCAGTCACAGTCAGAGAAACAGGACTATTAATTGAAAACAGGCCAATCTCCAACATCTATAAACAAAGGTCTTGATGGCAGCAGCACAGCTGATATTTCTCTCCAGGATGGAGTCACAGCCAAACAGGAACAGAGGTGAAGCTACAATGAGGAAGCAGAGAGCAGAACGTTAGAGATTGAACTAACAGATTCTGCAGAGTGGGAGAATTAATAGAATGAAGCAGAATGATGAAAAATTCATCATGAAAAATTCATGATCTACATGTACAGTCATACTTAAAAAATATAGGGTGCATACTTTTTTACATGTCAGTTTTTTCAAATTAAGAGGTAGGAGAAAAGGAATCTGATCCTGTCTGGGTTCTGGTGTTATTTAAATCAGGCCTACAAAAGCGCCTCAAAGATTCCAACATGTGTGTGAAAAATATAAAGCCAAACTGAATGAAATATTAAAATATAAATGTGTTACAGTAAATGATGAGATAATAATTCTATAGCATGTCAGGTCACTTTTAGCACATCTTACTTGAAGTATTTATTTTCTGTATGGCTTATCAGTTTCTAATAACCTCCTGGAGTAATTTTGGTTGATCCTTTATTTTCCAACACTACTCTAGTTCAAGTTTTTTTCTCTAGACAAGTGGTCCTAACACAGCATCTGAGTGAGGTCTGGGCTTAAATTAGACCATTGCAATCATTTTGGATTGGATATTTATTAATACCTCTAATTTGAATTATTTTAGAGGTGCAAGACCCATTATTAGCTAAGCTTTAGGTGTGGGAAAAATGGGGGCCCTAGCAGCGGGAATACTGAGGAATCGGCTGATTGACTGCAGGGTACCTAAAAACAACTGCGGCTGATATCAAGACTAAATCATCCATCGATCCTCCACCAGTATGCTTAAAAGCTGATATGAGGTATGAGGTTGTGAAATGCTGTGTCTTCACATCTGTCTGATCTATTCAAGGACATTGTTTCTAATATTATTGGGGTTCAGATGCTGGCTACTTTAAAAACAAGCTGTACTTGTTCAGTGTTTCATATTTTAAATGTCATGAGATTGCTATTTCTGTATTTTCTATTTTTCTTAATGAAAAGCTAAAACAAAAGTAATTTTATTTTACTTTTACAATTTGGGCAAGCATTGGAGAGAAATGGCATACTTGGGGAAACATGCTGGGATTTCTACTCCTTGTAGAAATAGACAGCTGTATTTACCTCTTACATTGTAAATTACTGTTTTGTTTTTTTGTTGTTTTTTTGTTTGAGTTTTTAACCTCTTCCCAGACTGACAGCAATGATTCATTGATATCTGACAGGTGAGCTCCTTACCCACAAACTGCCACATCTCTCTGCAGTCCGACATGAGATCGGTTTTGAATAATCAGCATTACATTTCGAGCAAGAAGCTAATAATTTCATTTTTAAAAACCACAAAAGCAGCAAAAGGGTAAATTTTTGTACATTGCTTTTCCAGTTTTGCTTCAATTTGGTTTAGCAATGTTTAATGTTTGCAATGTAATGTGAAGTAATGTTTAATGTGTTGTGTGTCTCTTCAGATTGGCCTTAAAAAGTTTTATAACCAGATTTAATAAAAGGACCCATATGTTATGCCCTGATAAAACCCAAAGCTTAAAGAAAATGTAGTTTGGGTTTTTATGTATTTAACATAGATTGATGAAGGTATTGGACATATGCAATTTAATTACTATTTAAACCTGTTCCTGCCACATACTATGTGCAGCGTTACACTCTTACATTCAAATGTTATAACTACACTTAGCAGTTTTTTGATAGATTTTCCTTCCCATCATTAGTTGCTAGGATGCTGGAATGTCAGAGTGACACTTAAAAGGATAGATAGTAATATAGCATTTGTTAAAAGTTTTCCTGAAAGACACCTTAAAAGTTGTTTGTCTGATTTTATTATTTAAAATATTTTTAATGAGATGCCCCCTTGTGTCTTGTAAGACTTGCAAAATGAAGCAGTTTAATAATATATAAATTTTAAAAAAGACCGCCCTCTTAAATGTTCTATTCAAGTTACAGAATAAAATGGCAACAAAATGATTCCCGTCCTCCATTGTGAAAGTAAATCCCAGTCACAGAACTTAGGAAGAAAAGCAAAGGGTCAATTAATGTGATTTATGGAGTTCTATATTATTGTTGCAGCATAGTTGCTTGCTGTGCCCTAAGCCTTGTAGGAATGCAGCTTTTCTTAAAGTTTCCCTTTGTGAAACAACTTAGTTTGCAAGTAAATCAAATATAAATATCAAATTTGCAAGAATCAAATATATTAATATGGATGACTTTTACATTGCATTGTTTCTATTTTTTAATTGTTGTAAAAACACTATACAGTAAACATACACACATACAGACACAGCACAACAAACAAACACACATATTTCCACTTTACACAAAATTAAGACATGATGTTGGCTTGCTTTTTAATATCTAACCCTATATTTTACCATAACCCTCACCTTTACTAGTATATTACCAATCACAAGCAATCATAAATCAATTTAAACCTCTAAACCTAACAAAACGCTTAAAAAAATGGGGTATGCTGCATTAGGATGGGATTATGTCCCCATTGCCCATCAGTTTAACCTATGCAAACATTATGTGTAATAAACTATATATATTATTATATCATATGTATAGGTTAGTGTTTATGTCTGAAAAGCGGTGATAAAAGGTAAAACGTATTTTTATCCTTATGCCTTGTCCTTCCTGTGGTTCCTAAAAACCAAGTCATCCCAATTCCTACTTAACTTATAAGTCCATGCTACTCAAAAAGACCATTAAGCAAGAAGATAAACAGTTTTATGGCATATTACATGTATATACACATTCACAGAGTTATTTCTTGTAGACAACACAACCACAACCATTGCAAAAATATGTACCCACCCATGAACAGTGATTAAGAGGAACCAGTCGATGTTCAATCGCCTTCTTCCATCATTTCATTTTTAGAAATCCAGTTTGAAATTTTACTAAAATCATTAAATCCATAACTAAATATTACTTGTTTAGTTATCCATATCATAGGTCCTTGTCTTCAACACTGTGTTTGGTAGATTGCCTTTAGATGTTATTCACTTCAACCCATTTTACTTGCTTAAAACCTACCTTAGTATGCTAGTAAACACAACTCAGTTACATAAGTCATGAAATCCTGGATGAGTCCATAAATAATCCAAAACAGTCTTTTGTTTAAAACCAGTGTTATTAAGGAAGTAATAAATAAAATAAAGATCCTGAAAACCGAGTTTTTATATTGAATAAATGTCTGAGTAAATATATCTGAATAAATTCACATTTCACCAAGATAAGTTTATTTAGGAAAATGCTCTGTCTTTAAAAGCAGAGTCTTCAGAGCAAAAAATAGCTCATTGCATTCATGCTTGAGAGGTAACATCATTTAGAAATATGTATATTAATCCGCGTAATAATTGAGCTATCAATAGGCAGAGTATAATAGGGATAGTTAAAGGGGCAGGGCGTATAAAAACCCATTGGGAGTATATAGCACCCACTGATCAATGACCTCATCCAGAGTCAGTTTCTCTTTCAAAGGCGGCAACACCAAAGAGCAGTGGGGGCTCTTTCAGCCTCACAGATAACAAACCAAATACTCAGATACCCAATAAAGAGACTTCCACTTCATTGTGTTACCAATTAATATTCCTGGCTGGCTGGCGTGATCCTTTTGGTGTGGTGGTGTCTGTACACTTCTGCAGCACTGTGTAATATTAATAGAGCGACTGGAGCACCTCTTGTGTTTGTGGTCACAGTGCTGCCTGGGTGAGAGAAATGCACATGCTGTGGGACACTCGTGTTTAGAGCAGCTTGAATGGACCCGTGTGCAGCCCGCCCACTGCACCCTGTAATAGAGCCTCCCTCATTCCCATCCTTCTATATACAATTCACTTCCTCTTTTTCTCTCTCCTTCTATTCTTACTATCCCACTCCTCCCCTTCATGTTGTCTTAGGGTCTATATTGGCTTTTGTTTCCTTTTTTCCTGCTGTCTTCTCCTGAGCTCTGTTCCTCGGTTGGTGTGGCGCTGCTTTCAACAAGAGCAAGGGTTTAAATAGTGCCCCTTTGTGATGGCTGGTAATGATTGTCTCAAAAGGATGTAAAAGTCAGACTAAAGGGGTAAATAACTTAGAAAATAAATCCACAGTGAGCCTCAAACTTCTGCATTGATGTAGAAATGAAATAAAGTAGTGCTGATAAAGTAGTAATTCCTGACAAGAAATATCAGCGAATGTTGCAAAATCAATGGTATATTTCTGAAGTTGTTTTTTTTTAATAGAATTTGATTAAAATCTTTACCGTGGGAATTCTTTATTAGCAAAACTGTGTTTGTGCCTAAAACAGTGAATGGACAATCAAAAAAGGGTGTTAAATGGAACCTAATGTTTGGTTTGGCTTGTTCAGTGAAATATCAGATAGATTACATGACATTCAATTCAATTAAATGTCACTGGCATGTATGTATGTATGTATATATATATTGTTTTTACCAGTTTTTGTAGGTGTTATTAGCTTTAAACAGAAGGATCTCCTGTACCCGGTCTGTCTTGCACCAGATCTGAGAAGTCTCCTTTTGAAGACGGCTCTCTTTGTTGTTTAAAAATCTTCTGTAGAGGATGCTCACTGTTGTCCCGCGATGTTTCTTCACTAAATGAAGAATTCATCTTCCTGAAATAATCTCCAAAGAAGTTCCAAGATCAGAGCCAGCCTTCTTTATTAGCTGGTTGAGCCTTGAAGTCATTTGCTCTGATGCTGGTATCCCCAGCAAATGATGGCAAAAGTTATCAAGACTCCCAATAAACTTATAGAACATATATAGTGTCTTAATGCAAACACCAAATCAAAAAACATGATGCTCACAGTGCTGTCTAACTATCTGTTGAAAGTGACAGTCTTCAACTCAACTCCACGGCATAAGCAAATTAGAGGGGTCTTGATAGCTGCGCAGCAACAGAAGTCCCTATATAGGCCCTTTTATGATATGTTATGCCAGGGCAATAGGTCTATAGTCACTGAGGATTGTTTGGCACTGAAACAAGGCAGGTCTTTCACATCACTGAACTGTGTCTTAGGTCAGACTAAGATTGAAGAGGTACTGAAGAATCCCACACAGAGCTGCCCTGCACAGGCCTCTCCAGTTGCCTCTTTTTACCTGATCAGCAGGACGGGAGAAATGCACCATCTTCTGATTTATTGACATTTCTGGGTTGAAATATTTTTTTTCTGCCTTTTCTTATTTCCTAAACATTTTTATTGGTCTTGCTAAAAAAAAAAAAGCCAAGCATCTGGATCAGTTTGGACAAAATGCCTCCAATCTTGAGCAATATTCAGCACTTTGCTGCCCAGTTCCTGGCAAGGAGGCACAACTAGGACCATATCACTGAGCTTAAATATCTGCACTGGCTGGGCCAAGATAAAGTACAAATACTTGTTAACTTACTTAAGTAGAAAATTTGTCTATCTATACTTTAAGGAGTAATAATTTTTCTGACAACTTTATTTCTTATAATATTTGGCCAATTCAAGATGATCTAGTACCTACACAGGGACAATGTGGCCAGGGTTTTCCCTCTGAGCTAAGGAACCACAGCCATGGAGGCAGCAGATGTCAGTGCTAGCTCAGGAGGAGAGGGAGGAAAAGAGTGGGTACTATAGATTAGAGAATCCCATATGAATATCTAGTGCTGAAGGCCTACAGTTGGCCTGGCTAGCTATAGAGGCTAACTCCGCAGGGATTGAAGGAGAAACACGAAGATTGATAAGTCCCCTGGGTAGACAGAGTGTTAAAGGCTCTGGCTCCAATGAGGGAGACAGAGCAAAAAAAGGCACGAGGGAGCCTGTCCACTTGGGGCTAACTGCTGGAGATGGACAGAGAATTGCTGGAGAAGAGAGTGAGCCGCTGGCTGAGAAGAGTGGAACGAGACAAATCCTCAGCTGGTCGTGGTGTCTGTGATGGAGGTAGGATGATGAAACAGTCTTTCTAAGGCTAAATTAAAACCCAAAAACCTCTTAAGAGCATACCTAGTTTTTTGACAACATTATTTTTATCTATCTTATTTTCTGATTGAAAACCTGTCTTCGCTATGATACTTTTTCATCTTCTAATTTTTATAGCTAATATTGTAATGTCAAAGTACATGAGACAACAGTATTGAAGAACTTATGGATTAGAATCTGTGATTGCCTCCAGAAATCCTGATCAGTGCATCTCCAATGTAAACAAACCTTATTATCACTGGGACAAGATAGGTGATGTTGACATTCCAGCAGTTTCATGTTATACCATGACGGGTTCCCGTGATGGTTAGTGTGAAAATTTGGAGGATTTGGAGGAGAGCATTTCATGGCTGCTGCAGTCTGCAGTCTGACCATTAAATGTCGCTGAAAGTTTAACACTGTAGCTTAAAGTAAGTCTCAATTCTTTTACCCTCTAGCTCTGAGTAAAATCTCAAGCAAAGAAAGCCAAGTCAGAGCCTCGTCTCACAAGGTTCCAAGTCAGAAACCTTGAAAGCAAGGGTGTAACTTTGTGATGAAAATTGGTGGGGACTCTCCCCACCATAGAAGATATTAGAGAACCATAACACGCTTAAATGTATATTTATAGATGTTAGAGAGATGCATTTTAGTTCATTAAAAAGGCCCAAAAACATTAATGCATAAAAAATAGCAAATAACAGCCGGTTTCGATGCCAAAATAATAAATTAATCAGGGATCCCTAGAAGTACAATTTCAATTCCATCCATCCATCCAGAAAAATATGGTTATGCTGCATTTTAATTATAGCATAGTAAATTCTTTTCTAAAACTGGTAAACTTTCTGGTAAACTTTCTGCTAATCTTGGAGATATATTTTATTGCAACTTGCATATCCCAGTAAATCAGTCTCACCTTTAAACTACTTAAACTACTGTTTCTTTTACCGTGACTATGTTCTCATCCCCTGACATGGGAAATGGCTAGGAGCTCAGTGCGGGTCCGCCTGTGTCTTTCCTGTACAGGATACCTGTGGGGCTCAAGTATCTTTGTATAACTGCTTCTTTCTGTATATGTCTGCTTGTCTCCTTGTACCCCAGTTAGCCTCGACATAGCTTTGCTCTCACCAGCCTTGTTTCAGCTGGAGATTTCTTCCTGTTAAAAGTTAGTTTTTTCCACTGTTGCTGTATGCATGCTTTTGGTATGAGGGATTGCAGAGTCAGCTTACATGATGCAAGTAAATTTCTAGTGACTCTACATGTATATCCAGGAGGCAAAACCACGCGATGTCAGTGACAGGATGCAACCGCTACTTCCTTAATAGAAAACCTTTAACCGATATGATTGTATTGTTCTGTAAAGTACCTTGAGATGACATAGATTGTAAATTTGGTGCTATATAAACAAAACTGAATTGAATGTCAAATTAAATGATTAAAAAAGCTCTGTTAATGAAGAAAACCTGGCTACTAGCAGAAAGGGCTCTTTCCTCATCCAGGATAAAAAAAAAAAAAAAAAGGCAATGCTTGAGTACTGGATTCAGTCAATAATTTAAAGTCTAATATTTTAAAGATTACTGTATTTTGGTAGCTAGTTTTTTATGTATGTGACACAGGTTGGACACAAAATAAAAGCTTTCAACCACTTTATGACTGAGGGGAAGTCTTGCCTTTAAAAACTGTGCCTGCCGTGCTGAATTGTAATGACCCGTGCATTAGTTGCCGGGTTGTTTAGTAGGCTGTAGGTAATGGGAAATCAATAGTCCTCATTCAACATGTGCTTGGAGGTTTGAGTTAAATTTCTTTCTTTTCAAAAACATCTTCCTTAGACTCTCAAAATTGAAATTCCTTAGAGTTATTTTATTTTCCAAGAGACAAACACAGCCATCATATACCCCAACTGGTAAGTTAACAATTTGTCATTCCATTATGTGGTTGCATAAACAGCTGATCAATACTAACTTGTGTTAGCCCGTAGGCTTCACTTAAATTCAACCATTTACCCACCATTTATTTGATGAGTGCTTAACCAGTTGCTTTGGTCCCCCACTTGCAAAACATCTATTTAATCTTTTTATTTTTCGCAGACAAAATAGGAGAATTACAATCGCAGTAAACAGACATAAACGTACATGTGCATTATTATTTTTTCCAGCTTTTATTGTCATTACACTGTCACATGTGCAGTGCAATCAGAATAAACTCTCTGCATTTAATCCATCCCCTTGGGGAGCAGTGGGTTGCCATTGTGTGTGGGGTTAAAGGTCTTTGTCCAGGGACCCAGAATGGCAGTCTGTGGGAGTGGGGCTTGAACTCAAACCCCTTATGATTCCAAACTCTATTCCCTAACCACTACGCCACATTCCCCATCTATTGTTTTAATGTGTAAAGTATCTGATTTAATCTAATTATAGAAAGGAAATTAAAACATTAACATAAATAGAAGTGAAGCTGAAACTGAAAACGGATGTGTGTAAAATGAAGTGCAAACTAATGCCAGTCATACAAACTAACTGGCCATTGATCATCAGCAGCCTGATCACCCGATAAAAATATCTGTGGAGGTTGTATTATTTAGTCTCCAGACTCTAACGTTGTCTCAAAGTTGATTTTGTTGTTCGCTTTCCAAGATGAAACAACTGAAAGAATCATTAGCAATAAGCTTCAACTGGTAAAGCTTTTAAAGCAGCAGATTTCGTTCACACCAGAGCCACCAGTAAAAGCAATAGAGCCTTATTAGTCTTTATTTCGTATCGGCACCCTACTGGAAAATCTGAAGAAAAGAATGAAGCAAACTCATTTCGAAATCTTTTAAAATGCCACATCCTAAATGTGAGCCACTGCATCAGGTTAACCAATTAAAATCAGCAGGGTTTGAATAACAAAGAAAATGATCAACCAGTAAAGGTCCGGAGATATTTTAATTATAATCGGCTTTATATTTAAACAGAATTTAACACTGAAATAAAATAGCTAAAATTTTAAAATGTAGAACATTTTTCCATTTTAAAATCGAACGTTTTTTGGGGGGTTTTTTTGAAGCAGAGAACAACAATTGTTCACATTGGTATATAAACAATTTCCTGATTCACATATTTTATAAAACACCTGAACTGACCGTTTGTTCTTTTTTTCTTTCTTTTTTCTGACTTAATGAGAGCAGTGGGATTTAGGCTTTAAACCTGGGTTTGAATGGAGACAAAGCCATTCTGAAGCCCATATCAAGGTGCTCATTTTGAGCCTGGATCCCTATTTAATTTTAATTATGTTCATGGTGAAAAATCCTGCTTCACAGGAGCAGGTTGAGCCAAACATACTCTAAATGTGCAGGGTCGTTTTTGAGCACCAGTTTACTTTTCTGTCACCAGTTCACAACAGTTCTTCCAGCAGTCTACACTTTCTCTGCTCTCTTTTTCTCATCGTCTTCTCCTTCTCTCCCATTGCCCGGCTTGCCACAGGTTTGCCTGCTGTGTCTAAAAGTAGCCGCAGCAGCAACCCAGACTGACAGCAGCTTATTGGCTAATTTGTGTCACATGCAGCCTGGTCCTGGAAGCTCCAGAGGGCTTTACCGTATTAACAGGAGAAGTCGCGCAAGTGAAGTTAGATCTTGGACAACATGCAGTAATTTATAAATGTTTTAAATCAGGTTGGGTCCGGATTAGCTAGCAGGTGGGTCCGGATCTGGACTGCTAATCCATCACCCTTGCACTATATGGTTCATTACTGCTGGTCAAAAATGAACTATGGACCCATCATTAGTTTAATATTTCTATGAAAGGCGGAAAAAAATTAAAACCTGCAGTGGTGCAACACTGGTAGAGACACCTCCCCACAAAACAGTCCTGCTCAGCAGGACAGCGAGTTGGAAAGAGGCTTCCATTGCAACAACAAAGCTATAGGTTTTAGCAAAAACAATGACAATATTTATTCTGCTTTAAATTGATAAATTAATAGAGAATTGTGACAGTGAGTTACTAACCAGATTGTTGTACTGCTCATACTTATGACACTAAAATCATATCATTCAATTTTAAAATAAGGTGGTTTTATAAAATCCTTCAGGTCTGTATCCCCTGTTAAAAATGCAGTGAAAATAATAGGGTAAAGGGTCCCCGGTTCATGGAAAAGGTTCCTTTAGCAAAACATAAAACATCCTTTCGGGTGGTTTTTTGCAGCATACTTTTCAGACTGTATGTGTAAATCTTTTGAACAACCATGAATTGTTTTCCTTCTTCACAATAATGCATTATTTTCTGAAGGTCAATTTATCCTAAATACATTTCCAGATTGTCAAAAATCTGATAAGCTAAATGGGGTAATAGTGGTTTTGTGAGGCATTGTGTGCTACCGAAAGTACTTTTGGAAAGTTTTTCTTTTGTATGGAAGTGTTGGCTGTAGGCAAGAGAGGAAATACTCCTCTTTTATATCTATTTTCGTCAGACTTCCATCTCAAATTTTAGACTTAAATTACTGACCCTGAAAAAAAACACTATTTCCTTAGTGTTTGCAAAGAAATGTGGACTAAACCGTTTCTTTTCCTTAAAACTTCACACTTAATAATTAAAGTTCATTTATAAAACCAAGAGCTCAGAGACCCGACTGCTTGATGTGACGTCTGTAAAATTGGGATTATAGTTTTTTTAGAAATGAAGATTCACCCTCATTATTTGTGAGATCAAACACGGCCAGGGCCTGAGAGCCGGCTCATTTGCAGCTGAATGTGGAAGGCTGCGGAGACGGCGGCCTGTTTAGCATGTGCTTGTGTTGCAGAGGTGGTGGAGGGATGGAGGAGGAGAAGGCACCAGTGGGCCACAGCTGGTGTGCCACAGTGCAAACCTCCTACCTGCTGCTATCCCAACTGACAGGCAGAGACGTAATCTGGGATTAATAGTCCGTCCCTGATTGAAGCTGAGCAGTTGGATCTGCACCCATGCACAATGTCTTACTCTCTCGTTGGTTGGTTACAAACTCCTCATTATTCTCTGCTGCTTTTCGATTGCATCCATCCATCTTTCTGATTGCAACTTGTGTCCTTCCCCTGTTGCCTGACTCCCCATAGCTATGTGCAGGCATGTCAACATGCATCATTTTCCCTCCTCGCAGCTTTTTCCTTGTATCTGTACGTTTCATCCCTCTGAACTGCTCAGTGAAACCAGCTGCATGTGTTTACTCTACCTGATTTACCTGCTCCAGGAGAGCGCGCTGACAGCAGAGCTAGCGTCACTTCAAATCCACTCTCACCCACCAAGCTCCAATTTGCAGGCCGTGGGCGCACAGCCCAGGCGGGGGTTTGCATACATGTTCTCTCTAGAAGTAATTTGTTCCATCTCTTTCAAGCTCTATCTGACCAGTTGTGCCTGTTGACTATACCTGCAGAAATTTCATGGTCTACCTGTTCAAGAGGACCAGGCTGCCAGCAATGAACCAGTCAGGAAGCATAAAGTCTGTCAGGGTCACAGCAGGCTGAGTGACTGAGACAAGTTCTCGGAGCCTCTTTCTCAGAGACATGTCGTTGTTTTATCAGCCATGCTTGATCTCATTCTGCTGTGAAGCTTGTCCACATCTAGTACTGGGTCTGCAGGAAAGCAGCAGCATGCTCTTCTGTTATTGATCAAACCTACATATATGTATTGCCATACTTAATAAAATTCATTGAAATATTAGAAGACAGAATTTTTTTTGTTAATTTTTTTACTCAGTGAAACTAATTTCATAAAATTCAGCTAATTTCAATACATGAGTCCATTGCAGGGATGTAGCGAAGCTGATGCCTATCTCAAGCAATCACTGGGTGAGATAGAGACACGTCTGTAAATGTCTGCTCATCGTACCTGGGCTATAAACACTATCAGGATGGATCCTCTGTGTATCAACTTTATATTATTATGATCACATCGTTTTTGGTCTTTTTTTTCTATAGGCATATTACATTAAAATGCACCTTAAAAGGCAACTGTGACAGAGCTATCAGAATAAGTATTAACTATTCTGTCTGTGATACTATTGTATTCCCCAATCTTTGCCACGTACAGAATAACAGATGATAACTGTATATCCAGACAGAGGAACTGTCCTAATTAGATAAACTACTGGGGAAAGCTAATATTGGGGTGTAATAATCTCACATATCATCAATGAAAGTTATCCTAACAGTCATTGTTCTGGTCATTTATACATTAAGAGCATTAACAGCATTTACAGGCAATTAAACTTGCATTAAAATTGTTGTCTGTAAGGGATTAGGATGAAGCACAAACCTATATTGCCGACATAATACTGAATACCATTGAAACTTGTGAAAGAAAGCACAGAAAAAGGACAGACAGGGATTTTCCAACAACAGTTTCTGATAACACAAAAAAAATCTGATTAAAAATAAGAGAGAAAAGAAAGATAACAACCATAATTGTGAGTATAGTAATAGCATTTCAAAGATAGTATGTTGCTATTTAGTTTCCACAATCAAAGGTTTTTATTATTGGCTACTATCGGATTCTATAATCCATGTCTATCATTCCTTTTTTTATATATTGATAATACAGAGCTGTATAGTTTGTTCTTTGTTACATACTTTTCTTTTTTCTCAGTTTATGCGCTTAAATTATACCAAATAGCTACTTGTACAATATAACATGGAATTTTGAAATTTGAAAACAAAAGTGAATAATTTTAGAACACATAAGATGATCATCTAGACTGCTCCATAAGTTGACCCATCAGGTTGATAAACACCTTGACTTTCAAGAAAAGGCCGGTCTGTAGTGTTTAGATCAATAAGATAAATAAGGTCTAAGATTTATTTAATAAGCAATAACTTTGTAGCTGCATGGCCAACTGATAGCTTTGTTATAAAAATAGGTTGAATGTTTGTTTTATATTTTTTCCCCCATATTTTTACATAATAGCTTGTGTATTAAAGGATGATAGCATTAGAGTTAATCATCTCTCTGCCACTTTCCAAATTCATAAAAGGAAAGTTTAGTCTGATTTACTGTCAGACTGTGTTAGAGTCTCTGGTTTTGCTGTTTTCTGGTGTGAGTGAGCTTTGTGCGACAGACAGGATCTTTGCTGTTGGCTGGACTGACCCCGCTGCTACGAATGAGAACATTTCAATCTGAAAAAGTCACACAGAGAGAGACGACAATTAGAAAAAATGTATTGATACAATTACTTTAGTCTTTGGCACTCAGACCTCGGCAGGAAAGATAGTGCTGAATTTTGATTGATATGCTTGACAGAAGTAAAGAACAGTACTGTTTCCCCCCCAGGCCTGAAACTGGTGGTGGAGTGGAGATAGATAAAGTTGGTCAGTCTGTAGACTGCTAGTTAGCGAGATGGTCTACTGAGCTTTATGGGTAGATCCAGTGGACTGCGTGAGCTGATACTAGAGCTTCACTCGGGGACCTGGAAGATGGAGGTCCAGGTTGGATAAAACAGGTGGAAGAACCTGTCCATGATGAGCAAGCATGAAGCGACAGTGGAGAGGAAAAACTCCCCATGTGGAAGAAACCTCTGGCAGATCCAGGCTCAACATGGTGGTCTTCTGCCGGACCGGTTGAAATGAGATGCGGAATGCAGTAAGAGTCAGAGAGGAATACAACTCTGATTAAGTTTTAGCTATGATGGTAGAGGAGGGGATGGAGGTGGGTTGAAACAGGGTCACGTGAATAAAGCAAGAGACGGCGCAACCACCGCCTGCGCTTTGGGTAGCAGATGAATTGTGGATCAGAGGCCTTTTAAGATGAACTTTGGATGCTGATTGGCTTTTGTGGAAGTGTGGTTTAAAGCTGATTGGCTGTGTCGTAGGTGGATGAAGGTGAGTAATCAGTTTATTCAGTTTAACTTCCACCTAGACTCCATTTCTCAATCAAGCTGACCAGCATTAATATAAGGAGGAGAAGGATCATCTCCTTTCAGCGGATCATTACCCCTGATGGTATTCTATCTATAGACCTAAACCAGGGATATCTTACTTGTTAAATCTGTATTCTTGAGAATGTCTTTAACTTGGACGCTGTTATTGTTCCAGACATCCAGCGAACCTCAGTTTTTCTCCGTTCTTCATGGTAAAGGTCTTACCTGTGTGCAGCAGGTCTCAGTCTTCATCAGCTGCCTGCCCGCTCTCCAGCATGACGTCTCTTTCAACTACCAACCCTCTCGGATCTCACTCACATTCTCCTGGACCTTTGGGGTACAATCTGCAAAGCCCGCTTAATCAGATCCTTACAGATTCATGCTACCTCCCCTTCATTTCTTAAATAAGCAAATCAATCAGTCATCAGTTGTCATCAACCAACCTGATCAATCTGCTTTCTGCCTTCAGACCAACCAGAAAGTTACAACTGACTTCCTGCTGTTTTTCACTTCTACATTCTTTTTGGTTTTGTAAATAAAACTCTAAAAGTCACTGATTCTCCCTGTGATTCTGCATGTGGGTCAAACTACACACCAACATGATGGCCAGTGAGAAATGAAGATGTGTTTTAAAAGAGCGTTTTTGCTGTATTTGCAGCACTGTAAACTTCCTCTGCACTGCCATCTCTCAAACTTCTTAACTACTTTTTGTACTTTTCAAACACCTTTTGATCTGGAAATCTCTTACAAGATAAAAAGTTTTATATTTTCAATCAGATTTATTTTTCTTGTGAATTAACATCCTCAAAGATGTTTCAGAAGGTACAGAGGGTGACCTTTTTATCAAAATACAATCAGCCGGAGGGAAACAGAGAAGGGTGCATTATTTCTTTTCAAATGATTTCCCATTCATCATTCCTTCTTTCGAAGACTTGAAGTCACTTGAGGCATGCTACAGGTCATCTTATTCTTACCGACTTCAAAATCTACATGCTTCTCACAGAAAAACAAACCATTTCACATGTGACATCGAGTTGGTGTCAGAAGAAGGTGTAGGGCATCCGAATCTGTTTTTCTATTTCAAAAAGCGTTTTGTTATTGCTGAGACATCCTCATCTTCTTCTCAGGATATGGTACTGAAAGAATGTACAGTAAAACTTGCATATTGTCTTCCAAGGTCTATACTGTCCACCTTTTTTGTACTTATTCCTTAAATGGTAAAATGACCTACAGCCATTAATTGTTCCTATATTATTACATCCAGTCCAACATCACCTCCTTTCTTCTTTCAGGTCTTCAGATTCTACGTCCTTGCTGTAACTTTCTTCTCATTTTAGCCCCAAAGATCCTCAGTGCTATTGATTGTTATCAGCTCTCAGTTAAGAAAAGCCTTGGCTTCTAATGAATATTTTATCATCTGCAATAACAAAAAGAGAAAAAAAGATTTTCTTTGGCAATGGACAGAGACCATGTCAGTATCTCATAATCATTTCTTTCAATATCCTGCAGGGACTTTGTGGTGGCCTTGCCAATGTATTCAATAGTGTCTTTAGTTGTTCCGACTGCCCAATGTGGATATCTAGAAACAATCGAGTCAAATGGACTGTTTGGTGATTACTTACACAATAAAAAGACTTCCTAAATCAAGAAAGTCGCACCAGACTTTATTGGAGACAAAAGAGTACACTGCATACACGGTGGCCTTGGTGAGCAGGTTATTCTGGCAGAAAAGTCAGGTTTGTCTCTTCAATTAAGCTCCCTTTTCAACTCCCTGTGGTCCCACTAATAGTCAGCACCAATTGATTGAAAACACTGATTAGAGGGAATGAGCGAACAGAATGAAAGCAAACAGCATCTGGACCTAATCCAGTGCCAGTGCTCTGCAGGCGGGAGAGAATTTAACACAGGGTCGAGAGTATACCAGCGAGCCGACACAGGGCTCAGCAGCCACTTAAGTCACACTCCTGCTGAGCATGAAAACACTTTTTGGAGGTCAATACAATTATGCCTGTGTTGCTGTCAATCAGTAAAGGCATGCATGTTTGCTGAAGCTTCTGGTGGAGGCTCTTGTACGAAACATGCCCCCTCTACATAGAACAAATGCAGCAGAATCAAAGCACATTAAACACATTTAAAACAAAAAAAAACTGATTTAACCATCCATGAAATGTATTTATTTAAATCAGCTTACTTAGAGTGAAGTCAAAGCAAAAGAAGTCACGTTTTTTGTCCCACTCAGCATTGCAAAGATAATCTTGCTGAGGTTTTGTGGCATGCATTTGTAAGTCTCCTTCAGTCTAATATACCTAATGAGTACATCAATCTTTGATTTAACCTCAGTATAAATTAGAATTATCCATCTTCCTCCCATCATCCATCAGGGTCACGGTGGGGCTGGTGCCTATCTCCAGCAGCTTATGGGCAAAAGGTATGGTACAGTCCGGATACGTACAACCAGGCACATAGCTAAGGGTATTTTAGAGGTTCCAATTAACCTAACAGTATATTTTTGGACGGTTGGACGAAGCCAGAATACCCAGATAGAAACCATGCTCCAGATAGAAAGACCTTTAACCAGGACTCAAACCCAGGACCTTCTTGTTGCAAACTGTGCCGTTAATTAAATTCAATTTAGTTTATTTATATAGCGTCAGTTCACATGTCTTTAAAAGTCATGTTACAGAGACAACTCAATGGAATCGTCAAGTCAGGTTGGTTAACCTCTTACACCCTTAGGGGGTATAAATAAATTTCTGCCTGACAAAAACACACAAAAGTAAATCACTTATAGCCTCACAGCTATTAGATTTAAGAGAAACTTTTGGTACGTCTGTAAAGGTAAGATGTCATAGAATGGTTTTCTGGTGTCAGCACCATTGTAGCTTTGACCCTGCCTGAAATATTAGGGACAAAATACAAAATATTTTGCATTTTTTGAACCTCGCCAAAATTTTCTTTGAAATAAACATTGCAAAACACTACCAAAATATTATTTATAGGACAAAAAAGTAGAACAGACTTTTAAATCTAAATGTTGTGTAAAAATATACCAAATTTGGACTCAATCAGATGAATCATATTTATTTTAGAATGGTATTAGTGAGAAATTTCTTAGGCGGAGAGGCCATTTTGGCACATTTATCCAAAAATGTCACCAAACTGTGCCAAATGTGTTTTTTACATCAATACTGGGGGTTTGTTAAAATTACGAGGTCACGTAGCAGCTGGACCCACCGGTGGGTCCGTCGGGTTCTAGGGGCTAAAAGGAATTCCAGCTGACTGCATTGATCCTGGAGATGCTCTTCTCCTGATTGAGTATGTAGTCAGCTTGCATTATGATATTGACTATGTGGCAATCCCTCACACTGAGCATGCATGCAGCGACAGTGGAGAGAAAAAGCACCCTTTTAACAGGAGGAAAACCTCCCATCAGACTCAGTGTGAGAGGAGTTACATACAAGAAGAACACAGAAGCACTGATCCATGAAAACTTGCTATGTTGGAAAAAGTAACAATAAGCTAGCTTCATAGGTGACTCTATCTAGGAAATAAGCCGTTAAGCAGATGAGCACTGAGCCCAGATTAAAGAGAGCACATACAGTTAGTCATAGTAAAAGCTGAGCTCTTAGCTGTCTAAGAAACAGGACCAAGCACTGAAGCATGGGCCCAACTCTATTGATTGTTGATGGCAGCAGCATGAGCTTATATTTCTCTCCAGCATGGTAAAAAGGTTACTGCCAAACGGAATAGATTAGATTAAGCTAATGCATTTTAAAAAAGCAGAGCAGAAAATTGAAGGTTGAACTGGAGAAATACTGCAGAATGGAAGAATAGTGAAAGAATGAAGCAGGATGATGAAAAGGGTCCATATGTCCTCCAGCATTCTAAGCCTATATGTTATAAGTATAGAAATAGCTCCTGAAAACCCGAGCCTGTCTAACTATAGCTTTATCTAAAAAGAAGCGTTTGAGTCTAGCTTCACAGGTTGACAGGGTGTCTGCCTCATGGACTAAACTGGTAGTTGGTTCCACTTGAGAGGAGCCTGATAACTGAAAGACCTGTCACTGATTCTACTTTTAGAAATTCTAGGAACCACTAGTAAACCTGCAGACTGAGGAAGAATGGCAGGCTCTGTTAGAGACATAAGGAACAATCAGATCTCTGATATAAGATGGAGCTTAGCCATTTAAGGTTTTATATGTGAGGAGGATTTTTAATTCTATTTCTGCATTTAACAGGAAGCCAATGAGGGGAAGCTAAGAAAGGAGAAATATGACATTGTTTATTTTTCATCAGAACACTGGCTGCAGCATTTTAGATCCACTGAGAGCTTTAAGCTGCACGTTGTGGACTGCCTGATAGTAAAAATTATAACCTGTCCAGTCTTGAAGTAACAAATCCATGGACTAGTTTCTCAGAATCATCACCCTTGGACAAGATATTTCTGATATTTTTTTTAATGTGGAGATGAAGAAGAAAATTCTAGAAACATCTTTGATATAGGATATAAATCCTGATCAAAACTACAACCAAGATTTCTTACTTTATTATCTGAATCAATTTAATCCCATCCACATGAAGTGACTGACTTATCAACTTATATTTGTCTAAAGTTAGTAAGTTTAGTCCAAAGACAATAAATTCTTTTGTTTTCAGTTGTGAAAAATGCTAAGTTGGCTTTAATTTTCCAGGTTTTTATGTTTTCAAGACATGCCTGTAATCTGTGTAATGGGTTAGTTTCATCTGGATTTAAGGATAAATATAGCTGAGTGTCATCAGTATAACAGTGGGAATTACTACCATGCTGTCTGATAATTCTACCAATTGGGAGCATATATACGTATAGTAAAGAGAAATGGCCCTAGCACCTGTCAGCTTGCCACCAAACACTGCAGATGCTTGTGAATTATTTGAATGATGTGTGTGGCAGAAGGGAAACAGCTAAAACCTGCAGGACAATGGGCCACGAGGACCAGAGTGGGACACCACTGATGTAGGGAACACAGGAAACATGTCATCTTACATCTAAAGTTTGTTTGGCGGGAAAGTAATAATGCAGATTGTCATAAGACTTATTCTCTTGGGTGAAACATGGTGGTGGTAGCATCATGATGTGGGGATACATTTCTTTAGATAAGCTGGAAAATGGATGATGCTAAATGTGGACTGGTTCTGTAACAAAATACTACAACAGACTTGAGACCAGATTCAGGTACACCTTCCAATACGTCTAAACATTCAACCAGCTACAATTTTCATGGTCTTAGCCTTATCTGGTGGTAGAATGGTCCAGAACTAAATCCAAATGAGAATCTGTAGCGAGGTTTGAAAACGGATGTTGACTTTGCTTCCCAATCATATTAAGTGTGAACTGTTTCACAAAAAGATTTGGGCACAATACAGGATTTGCAAATCCAGTAAAGTATTATGCTGGTAAAGGTATGGAGTATTTGTGTTTTTTTAGGCGCAGCATACAGAGATAGTGACACAATTAAGGTTATTTTAGAATCATCTTCCTGTTAAATCTTTGACACTTGAGTCGTTCATTAAATTCTAAATTAATGAAAGCAATTTTTATAGACAAATTTCTTAAGTCACATGTTGCTGCCAAACCTGTTTCAATTCAGAGTTGCACTTAGAGTAGCGTGCACCAGGCAGCACACAGCAGCGTAGCAGGGTGGAGGTCATTCAACAAAATAAAACCTTCAACAGAACCAGACCTATGAAGGGTGGCCTTCTGGCCCAACAGGCAGGGAGTGAGAGGACATAACAGAATGCAAACATGTGGACCAGAAAGACCTTGCAAAAAAAAATATAATAATAAAAATACAATTTGGTGCCAACAATGGTGGAAATAAAAAGGAGTGGTAAGGAAATGTGTATAAAATCAGAAATTCACCAGTCGCTTGAATCCATAGTATTAAGATAATTTTGGGCTGAGGTGTCCAAACTTTGTCATGCCAAATAAGCAACATTTTTTGATTTGGAAACTAAAACTAAAAAAAAAAAAAAAATCATCATATGCTCAACAATAAGCTGCGCATGAAAAATTTTCACTAAAGAGATCAACAATCATAAATAGATAGATAGATAGATAGATAGATAGATAGATAGATAGATAGATA
>JAGKQL010002827.1:19070-29540 GCA_018398635.1 Cyprinodon brontotheroides | reverse complement strand
GATTTATAATCCCACCAAAATCCTTTATTCTCCATGAAGAAAAGGAAAATTTCTAGATGAGTCTCGGTTACCAGTAAGATAAATGGATGGAAATAAATGGCGTCTATTCTTAAAGCCAGAAAACCGTTCGTGAAAATACCAGTTAGAGTCCGCAGAGACGAGCTAACAGTAAAAGTTAACAAGCGGCAGAGGTTTAGGGAGGTTTGGTCATCAGAGGGACAGACCAGCTGCTTTAAGGGCAGCGAATTGAGAAGGACGACGACACAGACAGCCGGTAAGGTGTACCAAGGACCAATCACAGCTGCTTTTTGTCTGCGCACTTCCGCTTGAGGTCTGCGCGAGTTTGCGACCGTCCGACGTGTAGACAGGGGGGCGTGGTCACGCACAGAGATAGCTTTGACTGGTTGCAGAGGCTATTACCAGTGATGGGAGTAACAGCGTTGAAAGTAACGGCGTTACTAACGCCACTACCTTTTTTAGTAACGAGTAATCAAAATTATTACTCTTACTGTAACTATAACGCAGTTACATTGCCGATACCCCGTTACTGCACGTTACTCAGGTCACACAATGAACCTTTTTTCATGATAGGACTCGTGCGCGCGTCATGAGAGAGGGGAGGATGGAGAGAGAGGAGGACTCCAGCAGCAAACAGCGCTAATTATTTTTTTAAAGTAACATGCCCAACACTGGCTATTACACGCCACGCTAGCACAGTTCCCTAGTGGTAAACAAGCAAACCAACATGGCGGCGCCCGTAACATTCAGAAAGTTTGTGGAGAGTCAGGTGAAGAAGAGAGTCAGCTTTTGGGAAGTGGACACACAAACGATAATATAATCAGGGATCCCAGACGCAGGAGTTGAGGTTCATCGCACTGCTAACAGAACCATTACTGGAAATCGTGCGGCGCGGCAGGGAAGCTAGCATTTTTATGAATGTCTGAAATTTCCTAATTACGATGGCCGACTGTAAGGAGATGACGCCGTCTGCTCATGCTCTCTTTTACCCCATTTACGCTACCATTGAAAAACCGTGCCGAGACCGGTCCGAGCTCAGTAAGTGAGATAACTTATGGTGTGTAAATGGAAAGCAAACTGAACTGAACCGAGCTAGACGCAACCGGACCGAGCTAACTGCAGACCGGTTCCAGAGGTGGGCTCGGCTCGGTTCTCTGATAACAAGAGCGCATGAGCAGAACGCGTCATCTCCGTCTGGCTGCACATCGCGATTCACACTCCGTTCCAGTAGTTGGCGGTAATGCCCCTCCTGAAACAGAAGAAGAACAACAACTTCTTCTTCAACTATAAACAACAATCGAAATCTTCTCCACGCAACATTTTAAAAAGTGGCATTTTAAACAAAAACACCGAAGTACAGCAATAATAATCAAGCATAACTTTCTGAATGTGACGGGCGCCGCCATTTTGATTTGCTTGATTCCCTCCTTCTTCGTCTTCTTCTTCTTGTGTTTTATGGCGGTTGGCAAACAACTTTTGGTGCATTACCGCCACCAACTGCTTGATTCCCTCCTTCAATACTGGCAGTAATACCACAGATCGATACTAGGAGGCAAAGAGTCGAGGAACCGAGATAGCGTGATGCGTAAACGGTCGTCAGAACCGAGCTCAGCCCGGTTAACTGATCCGAGCTCGGACCGGTCTCTGCATGGATCGGTTTTTCGAGGGTAGCATAAATGGGGTACTAGTTATCTGAGAACTGAGCCAGAACTGAGCCGTGCCGAGCGCGACTGATGGCCTAGTGCCATGTTAGCGCGGTTCAGTTCAGTGTGCGTTCCATTTACTCTCAACAGTTATCTCGGTTACCGAGCTCAGGCCGATCTCGGCCCGGTTTCAAAAGGGCGGAGGAAATGAGGCTTTATGTTTAACAAATGAAGAGACTGGACTCAACTCCTGCAGAGATATATAAAAGCCCCATCTTTCATTAGAAGCTCTTGCTGCTGCGAGCCAACGAGCTAACAGGAGCTAGCATTCTGTCTCTTCTCTACTCTATGGGCTATATGTAGAGCTCCCCCTACAGGTTCGATGGAGGACAGTTCAGTAGATGGCAGCGGACTCTGGTTGCTGATTGGTGGAGCTGGTCGGCCGTCATCTGCTGGGCGGAGCTCCAAGCTTTCTTTCTGAAATGGGTTGTTGTATGATGACTTCATTCTGGAAATATTACGACTTTATTCTCGTAATGTTACAATTTTATTCTCATAATATTACGACTTTATTCTCATAATGTTACAATTTTATTCTTTTAATTTTACGACTTTATTCTCTTAATTTTATTACTTTTCTCGTAATGTTACAATTTTATTCTCATAATATTACGACTTTATTCTCATGTTACAATTTTATTCTCTTAATTTTACGACTTTTTTCTCGTAATGTTACAATTTTATTCTCTTAATTTTATTACTTTATTCTCATAATGTTACAATTTTATTCTCTTAATTTTATGACTTTTTCTCGCAATGTTACAATTTTATTCTTTTAATTTTACGACTTTATTCTCTTAATTTTATGAATTTTCTCGTAATGTTACAATTTTATTCTCATAATTATACGACTTTATTTTCATAATGTTACAATTTTATTCTCATAATATTACGACTTTATTCTCATAATGTTACAATTTTATTCTCTTAATTTTACGACTTTTTTCTCGTAATGTTACAATTTTATTCTCTTAATTTTATTACTTTATTCTCATAATGTTACAATTTTATTCTTTTAATTTTGCGACTTTATTCTCTTAATTTTACGACTTTTTTCTCGTAATGTTACAATTTTATTCTCTTCATTTTATGACTTTTTTCTTGCAATGTTACAATTTTATTCTTTTAATTTTACGACTTTATTCTCTTAATTTTATGATTTTTTTTTCTCGTAATGTTACAATTTTATTCTCATAATTATACGACTTTATTTTCATAATGTTACAATTTTATTCTCTTAATTTTACGACTTTATTCTAGTAATGTTACAATTTTATTATTTTAATTTTACTTTATTCTCGTAATAGAAGAAAAACAATCTCTAGCCTGGCCCTAATACTCCCTAATACTTTTGACACTAACGGGCTTCCATAAAACTTCGCGACAAAAATCAAGTGTTGCTCAGAGAACTAACTTCAGTCAGCAGGTTTTCATTTAGACCTCCATGTTTGGAGCGCTTACCGAACTCCTGCTGCTGTTTGCTTTCAGCCGGAGACACAGCGGCCTCCCTTAGAGAGAGAAAACCCGTAAAAAGTGAGAAAAACACCAAAAGTTTCCCTCCCATGTCGGACAGACAGACTGACGGGCTGGAGCGGAGGAAGAGGTCCGCAAAGGTCTGCTCCAGGATCAGCCGCTCACTTCTGACCTCAGTCACATTTTGCGGAGGAAAAAGCCAAGTTCTCCTGCATCCAGATCAGATGAAGTCATTGTTAGCTCCAGAAACACGCAGGGAGAGGAACTCCAACTCCACGGAACCAGGAAGACCGAGAGGCTGTATGGAAAGTTAGCGAGAACCACGGCGGAAGTAGAGCTGTTGGTCTCCAAAATAAAAGCACCGAATTCCTCAGCCTTGATGAAATCAGCTTAGACTTTGCCGAAAGGTGCAACTTTGTGAAGAAAGTTGTTGGGGACACTCTAATGCTGCTTTCACATGCAAAGTCAATGGTTGATGGGTCAAGGTGCAGCAAAAATATGGCAAGCCAAGAATGCCACTATTCGCATCTAATTATCACGTTAAGATTCAAAGTCACTCGCTAAAAGCGCCGGTTTTCTGAAATTTCGCTGATGGTACCGCAATACACGCGTTCTTAATGCGCGTAGTGACAGGTCAGAATGCAAGTTCTTGATGCGCGTTTTCCTCATATATATGATGATAATGTCCTTCCTTTTCCCACAGCCTATGCATTTGAACTGGTTGCATCCAATCGCTGATCAAGGCGGCCAGACCAAGAAAGTTCTGCTTTGTGGAAAACTGCACAGAGCTCTGTGTGGCAGCGTTACCAAAGTTTACTGCCTTGTCGTTTCACAAAGCCTTAATTTTAGGAATATATCCACTACATGCACTTTGCTGTTATTTTGAATCCATTTCCATGCATATTTTCCTGTAAAAAAAACTTTTTCGTCGACATACATCGCTTACTAATGTTTTGTTCTCTACAGGTATTAGTTGGAAGAGTTCACCGGGTTTTGCAACTCAGACGTGGCGCAGTGTTTAAAGTGACCGCATGTAATGCAAAGGTTTTGCTTCAATACAGGTTCAAATTCCGCTTAGGTAGTTTGACTTTTCTGTTTATATTCTCGCTTGTCTCTAGTTTTGTTTGGTTTTTTGAGAATATGATCCATAAATGTAGCCCACTTCACTGTTGTTTTTGATCCATCGCCATTCATTCTTTAAAAATATTTTACATTGTGCTAAAAGGATGACAATAAAGAGGCAACTTGTGTTCCAGAAAATGTGTCTCTCTGACTTGTTTTCTGTATGTTTCCTTCATATCACTAACCTTTTCCAAAGCTCATAATGCTTTCTACAGCCATGGAGCAACTGCTGCGTTGTCTGGGTCAGAACACGCGTCAAGAACGCGCGTTTTGACCTGTCACCATGCGGTACCATCATGACGGACGTAAAAAGCGGCGCTTGCCGGTAAAAATTAAAAAATTCCGGAAAAACTGTCTCTTTTAGCGAGTGAATTTCAATCTTAACGTGATAATTAGATGCGAATAGTGGCATTCTTGGCTTGCCATATAAAAAAGGTCCCGTATTTTGAGCAGCTGAAGCATCGCATTGGGAGCGTTAAAGCATCTGTTGCGAACGACGCGCCGCAAACGCAGCTACTGCTGGAGTTGGAAAAATTTAACTTTAGCTGCTGGATGCGTCGTATCAACCAATCAGAGGAGCTGATCTGGGAGCTGGCAGGGAGTCAGACACAGCACTGCTGATGCAGAGCGCTATGATCACTCCTCTGAAACAGTTTATTAAGGCCTAAATTAACTGAGAATGTAGAAACCTTGCTTTTATTATACTGGTGCCTGGAGTTTGGATTTCATACATGAAAACCAAACTGCCGCCGCGGAAAACCGCGAAGAGGCGACCGGGTCATAGGCTGCTGTTGCATGGGATTCCTACTGACAGCGCACCGCCGGAAAGGAAAGTAATGACAATGGAAAAGAACTCACACCTGAAAGAATTTTATCCACTCTACCTTTAATTTAGATATATGGGACTATTTGTTAGCAAAGGCTATAGGAAAGTAGAGTTTGTCTTTATTTAGAAAATATGGATGTTTTGATCCTTAATTTTCCCTATAGAAAGATGTAACCAATGTACACGGATGTACCTCAGTGTACATGGGTTACTGCCGGGGCCGCCATAATAAAAGTTTTCTGGCTACGCCTAGGACAAACTGCGTAGGACAAACTGATTCAGCAACATATTTTAAAACAAGTGCAAATACAGCCAAAGTCCATAGAAAACGAATACATTCAAAAGACAAAACTTCACCCTCTTCTTGAACAGAACTAATTGAAAAAAATAATGCAACTGCTTTTGGCATTTACTTAATCATATTAAGTTACTTAACACAATTGTTTCATGTTAGCAGGGTAGGAATAAAAAAAACAACTAAATATGATAAAGTAACTGCCAAAAGCAGTTGCATTTATTTTTTCAATGTACATGACCTGCTTGATATTAACAGTAGTTGTTGGGCTCATTTCCGCTTCCCTCCATTAATTAATTAAATTTCTTTTTTTAGTAAAATGTTAAATAATTGAATACGTAATCCTTGCAGCATCTGCATCTTTTGGGGTCACTTGCATTGGGCTGCGGTAGATTCTAGATCCCTCACCAGAGGTGTCCGGGTCAATTAATTATATTCATCTAAAAATTTTAAATAAAAATCTAACACATTCAAATCACAATGTTTAACTACTGGTGTTGAAAAAGCAGCAACAATCAGCTTCTATAAGATGCACTTGCATAGTTTTCAATGGACAAACAGTAATACATTTTTCCCAATAAGAAGCGTTTTGTGCTTCTGAAAGGCTTTTATTTTGTAAAGCCGGAAGTGTTCATCCTTGCTGAAGTGAACTTGACGTCCTGGTGGAAGGTTCCGCGTGAGTTCGCTTGTGAAACATGAAGCCCCCCGATGTGGCCGTGATTTAATTGAAAGAATGTATAAATAAATTTATGAAACCTTCAAACCTGAAATAAAACATCAATAAACGCAAAGTTTAAAGTGACTCATTTCGTGACGTTATGTAAGAGAATATAGCGGAAACATCTGGCGGCCCTATTTATAATCTCTGATCTCATCTAAATCCGCTTTAAGAGTGAGGGACTGTAAAACCTTATAAAACTCAGCAAAGGAAACATCATAGAAATAATCCAACAATAATAATCCGACAGTGGAAAAAAAATTAATCTAGTAGGAAAAAAATGTTTTTGAGAATTGTTTTATGAACATTATAACAACTTTACGCAATTTCCACGTCCGACACTTCTGAAAACTTTTTGAAAATACATTAATTTCTTTGGTTTAAAGATCCTAAAAAGTTCTTAAAAGCCACAAAGTTTATTGAACCGGTTCGATCTTGCAGTTCCTGTATCCGACTGTAGGTGGCAGCGGCACACGGGCGGCGGTGTGGGTTTCAAGCTGCAGGAAACCAAAGAAGAAGAAATCCGAGCCGCTCCTCTGTTCCACATGATGCTGCGACTGCAGACGAAAAGCCGATAAAAACACAAAATATAACCGCCTGGTTTTTAACTGCCGTCATGGATGAAGAGGATACAGTAAGTGGTGATAATATAAATAGCAATTCTGTCTAAATTTCCCACAGTAAAGGAAAATGTTGGCGGAAGCTAGTGGTTCACCAGACTGCTTTGACAAAACCAGTATTTACAATATTTTCTTATTAACACACTGTGTAACGTCTTTTTAAACGAAAAGTAAGAAGAAAATCTGAATCGAAAGGAGCTTTTTAAACTATCGGCTGAAAAAGATTTCAATAAATAAGTTTTCGCTCACTGCAGAAACATATTTTCAGATAATGGATAAGTGGGGGCTGTACTTTAGCTGCTTTAGGTAGGGTTCATCAACGTTGTGCTGCTTCAGATACAGAGTGGCCCAAAATCTATTTGAGATATGTTTCGAGTAAAAATATGCAATTATTTCCCCTTAGACCGTATTCAGCTATTTTAAACTTTGTTTTAGCAACTGTTTAAATGTGACGGAAATGGATAGCGGTTAGTGTTAGCTAGTCAATTCGTGCCAAACTCCTTAGGCAAAACTATATTTTTAAAAACATTTAGGGATTTTAAAAAACTCAAACGTTTATAAAGATAATTAAATACTTAGCCTTGATTTTCAGCATCTTGTTCATCAATCGGCGACAGTAATTATGAAGTAATACTTTAGTTAAAAGCAAAAACATGAATGTTTATATCATTTCGTGGCCATTTAGTAGGTCTATGTATTCTGCATTTCACTTTTTCTCGGTTAGTTTAGAATTATAATATATTTATACAAGATATTTGCTGTTTATATGGTTATGGTAAAAGCATTGCCATTATTAGCTGGGGAAGATTCTCAGTCATCCAGGTCATAGTCCTTTCAAAAAGGTTAAAAAAATCATTTCACTGGACTTTGTTTCCGAGTTTGAAGACGTTTCTCTTCCCATCCAGGAAGCTTTTTCAATTCAAAATGTCAGAAATAGTGATGCGTTCAATTCTCTATAGAGTTGACCAAAAACAAAGCCTTGTTTTGGCTTTGAAAACATGCAAATTGAACTGGATGAACGGGTCCACCCCTTTGGAATGGGGGTCATTTGGCTGCTTTTGTTACCCTGCGATGCCCCATACCTGTCTATGTCTCTGAAAGGGAAATTGTTGGCCTGGCTGAATAGGGGAGGTCTTCTGTTCCCCTGTAAGGTGGTTGGGGTTGTGATGATAGCGGGAAGGAATCAACTCAATTGTCGAAAGCATCTTGTTAACCAGTTAGCAACTTAGCGCTAGTAGGTTCCCAATGGGAAATTCCATTGGGACCAAGTAGCAGTAAATTGGTGACTTAGAAACGACGCTGTCAAGGAACGCTATGGACAGCGCAAACATGCAAGAGGAGGAGAGTTTAGTGTCGGAGGTCGTGGATGAGTCTCCTCCGTCATCCATTTTTTATTTAGAGGAGGAAAGCGGGGACGAAGATGTTGTGGAAGAGGACCCCAGGGCGGCAGAAGCTTGGTTTGGTGTAGAAGGCTTCCAGCCGTACATGTTTGAGCCCTTGCCTCGCAACGCTGCCAGTTCTGTTAGCTCTACGCCTGCCGAAGACACAGACGTCCATCCCCGTGAACACTGGGACGCAACTCAATGGGAAAGGAAAGGATCCTGGTTTCAACCGTTGCGTATATTAGCTGCGACATATGAATCAAGATGCTATGACCGAACAAATTTGATTGACAGATGACCGTTGATATATGATTGGCTGAATTTAGGTGTTCAGGCTGACGTAGAACTAACTGGCCTGCAGAAGATAACAGGGAAAAAACACAGATTTTAAGACAGGAATTTTTTTTAAATAGAAATTTTTCAAATTTTGGGACAATATGGTCTTATAAAGAGTACATTTATATACATGTTTACACCAGAATGATTTGACATTCAAATATGACTTGTTCTTCATGATATCCTGAGTTTCAGCATTTATCCGGTAGCTGTTCTCATGTCCCTTCCCTCACCCGTCCCTCTGTGCTGTCTCTCTGATCAGGCCGAATACAGGGAGCCCTGCGCTCAGTGTGCTGCTGTGGACTGGGGCATCTCAGATGAGGGACGCTTCTACTGCAGATCCTGTCACAACGTCATCGAGGTAAAGGACAAAATGAATACAACATACTTTCAAGGTCAAACCTTCCTCTTTACTCTCTACTGTTGAATTATTCTCAGTGTTGCAGCTTCTACACAATGCAGTACCTCATCCATCCTGTAGGTGTCACTGTTTTTCTTCCAAAGTGTCTCATGGTGTTGTTTTGTCTAAATTTCCCCAGAGAACCAAAGAGGTTGTGGACACATCCTTCGTTGGTGACTTTAACAGAATCTCCTGGATCTCCAGTAAATCCAGAGCTAAGAAGGCGGGTCAGTATTTCATCCTGACATCTTGGACTCTTTATCCTGTGGAGCCAAAACCTCTGAAGCTTATTTCTGTCTCAGTGAGATGTTTTGATAAGCTGTTGTTCCTCAGAGCGCTGCAGGGTGTTGATGGTGTGTGAAGTTTTCCAGTTGATCCTGAAGAAGCAGGCCAAGGCTCTGCTCAGACTGGGCGTCAGTCCGCACTTCAAGGTCCGCTCTCCTCGTTCCCGTCGATCCGACGTCGGCAGCCGACTGAAGCTCGTCTGATCTTTCTCCCGTTTTTCCGCTTGTTTCAGGACGAAGTTCTGTGTCAGATGTGGAGGCTTTACCTGCAGAAGAGCCGGCAGGCGTACACAGACAACCCGGTCAACAGTTTCAGGTTCAGAAGGGTCAGTTTGCCTTTTATTAACTATTATTGCTATTTATAAGATGTTTTTATCCAGGATTTCAAATAATTCTTCCATATTTAATTCTTTATTCAAATTCAACACTGCAAAAACTACATCAAAATGAGTAAAAATGTCTTAAATTAAGAGTATTTACCCTTAATTTGAGCAGGTAAATAAGATGATTTACCAATAGAACGAGTATTTTTACTCTTTAAATAAGGTATCTAGATAAAATGCACTTGAAATAAGACAATGCAATTGTTTTTTCTTATTTTAAGTGTAAATTGTCTTGTTCTATTGGCAAAGTGTCTCACTTAAATACTTAATTCAAGAAAAAATGACTTATTTAGATTGAAAAAAGGTGCTTTAGTCTGCAGCAACATGGCAATTAATCCAGGAAAAATGATGCAGTATTTAAATAATCTCATTTTAACACTGTTGAAACTCAGATATAAAAAAACATAACAAAATATAATAGCCATATTATAAATAATATTTTTTTCTTTAAATCATATTGTTTTTTTGTCTATATTTTAGTTTACTCTGTTTTTCTAAAACTTCTAATTTGGGAGCAACACATTTATATTTAACACATTTTCTACGTTTTATGATTGTTGTGCATATATCCTAATAAAATGTCAAATATTTTTAATTATTTACCGCTTTAGTTCAGTAATTTTATAACTAAAGAATAATAAATAATGAGGTCGTTTTTGCAGTGTTGAATTTGAATTAAATATGGAAGAATTATGTGAAACCTTGGATAAAAACATCTTATAAATAGCAATAATATAGTTAAGAAGAAAAAAATCCGAAAACAGAGCCCTTAAAAGCTTTAAAATTAACTTCTTTAGAGCATCAAAGGCGCCACAGCTACTTCTAGTGGTGAAAACATGAACTAAAATTACTACCACTACTGTTACTATGTTTTTGGTTCCAACAGAAAGATAAATCATATATAATTTAT
>JAGKQL010002826.1:5500-29580 GCA_018398635.1 Cyprinodon brontotheroides | reverse complement strand
TATCTATCTATCTATCTATCTATCTATCTATCTATCTATCTATCTATTTATGATTGTTGATCTCTTTAGTGAAAATTTTTCATGCGCAGCTTATTGTTGAGCATATGATGATTTTTTTTTTTTTTTTGGATTTTAGTTTCCCAAATAAAAATATTTGCTTATTTGGCATGACAAAGTTTGGACACCTCAGCCCAAAATTATATTACTATGGATTCAGCGACTGGTGAATTTCTGATTTTATACACATTTCCTTACCACTCGCTTTTTATTCCCCATTGTTGGCACCCAAATTGTACATTTTTATTATTATATTTTTTTTTTTTTTTTGCAAGGTCTTTTGGTCCACATGTTTGCATTCTGTTATGTGTCTCTCACTCCCTGCCTGTTGGGCCCGAAGGCCACCCTTCATAGGTCTGTGGTTCTGTTGAAGGTTTTATTTTGTTGAATGACCTCCACCCCTTTCACGCTGCTGTGTGCTGCCTGGTGCACGCCACTCTAGTGCAACTCTGAATTGAAACAGGTTTGGCAGCAACATGTGACTTAAAAATTTGTCTATAAAAATTGTTTTCGTTAATTTAGAATTTAATGAATCGACTAAAGTGACAAAGATTTAACAGGAAGATGATTCTAAAATAACCTAACTGGGCTACTATCTCTGTATGCTGCGCCTAAAAAAAACACAAATACCCATACATACATCTTTAATTTTACCAGCGCCTTTACCAGCATAATAATACTGGATTTACAAATCCTGTATTATTTCCAAAATCTTTTTTAGAAACAGTTCACACTTAATATGATTGGGAAGCAAAGTCAACATCCGTTTCAAACCTCGCTACAGATTCTCATTTGGATTTGGAGTTCTGGACCATTCTACCACCAGATAAGGCTAAGACCATAGAAATTTGTAGCTGGTTGAAAGTTTAGCGTATTGGAAGGGTGTACCTGAATCTGGTCTCAAGTCTGTTGTAGTATTTTGTTACAGAACCAGTCCATTTAGCATCATCCATTTTTCCAGCTTATCTAAAAAATGTATCCCCACACCCTTGATGCTACCACCACCATGTTTCACCCAAGAGAGAATAAGTCTTATGACAATCTGCATTGTTACTTTCCCCGCCAAACAAACTTTAGATGTAAAATGAGATGTTTCCTGTGTTCCCTAAGCATCAGTGGTGTTCCACTCTGGTCCTCGGCCCATTGTCCTGCAGGTTTTAGCTGTTTCCTCTGCCACACATCATTCAAATAATTCACAAGCATCTGCGGTGTTTGGTGCTTAAGCTGACGGAGGCTAGGGCCACCTTTACTATACACTATAATGTCCCCAATTGGTAGAATTATCAGACAACGCATGGTAGTAGTAATTCCCACTGTTATACTGATGACACTCAGCTTCTCAGTATCTTAAATCAGATGAAACTAACCCATTACATAGATTACAGGCATGTGTGAAAACATAAAAAATCTGAATGATTAATAACTTAGCATTTTTCAATTCAGATAAACCAGAATTTATTGTTCTTTTGGACTAAACTTACTAACTTTTAGACAAATATAAGCTGATAAGTCAGTCACTTCATGTGGATGGATTAAATTGGCTTCAGAAAATAAAGTAAGAAATCTTGGTTGTAGTTTTGATCAAGATCTGTCATTTTAAATCAAAGATGTTTTCTAGAATTTTCTTCATCTCCACATTAAAAAAAATATCAAAATATCTTGTTCAAGGGTGATGCTTTGAGAAAACTTTATTTGTTACTTCAAGACTGGATTATTATAATTTTTACTATCAGGCAGTCTTAACAATAGTTAAGAGCCTTCAGCTGGATCCAAATGCTGCAGCCAGTGTTCTGATGAAAAATAAAACAATGTCATATTTCTCCAATATTAGCTTCCCTTCATTGGCTTCCTGTTAAATGCAGAAATAGAATTAAAAACCCTCTTCACATATAAAACCTTAAATGGCCAAGCAGCATCTTATATCAGAGATCTGATTGTTCCTTATGTCTCTAACAGAGCACTTCACTCCTCAGTCTGCAGGTTTACTAGTGGTTCCTAGAATTTCCTAAAAAGTAGAATCAGTGACAGATCTTTTAGTTATCAGGCTCCTCAAGTGGAACCAACTTCCAGTTTAGTCCATGAGGCAGACACCTCTGTCAACCTGTAAGCTAGACTCAAACGCTTCTTTTAGATAAAGCTTATAGTTAGACAGGCTCGGGTTTTTCAGAGCTATCTCTATGCCCATGCTGCTATGAGCTTAGAATGCTGGAGGACATATGGACCTTTTTCATCCTGCTTCATTCTTTCACTATTCTTCCATTCTTGCAGTATTTCCTCAGTTCAACCTTCAATCTTCTGCTCTCTGCTTTTTTTTTTTTTTTAAATCGCATTAGCTTAATCTCTAATCTATTCCTGTTTGGCAGACACACCATGTTGGAAGAAATATGTAGCTATGCTGCCATCAACAATCAATAGAGTTGGGCCCAGCTGCTTCAGTGCTTGGTCCTGTTTTCTCTGAACACAGCTATCAAGCTCAGCTTTACTATGACTAACTGTATGTGCTTTCTCTTTCATCTGGGCTCCAGTGCTCATCTGCTTATCGGTTTATTTCTAGATAGAGTCACCTATGAAGCTAGCTTACTGTTACTTTTTCCAACATAGCAAGTTTTCATGGATCAGTGCTTCTGTGTTCTTCTTTTGTATGTAACTCCTCTCACACTGAGTCTGGATGGGGGAGGTTTCCCTCCTGTTAAAAGGGTGCTTTTTCTCTCCACTGTCGCTGCATGGATGCTCAGTGTGAGGGATTGCCACAGAGTCAATATCATAATGCAAGCTGACTACATACTCAATCAGAGAAGAGCATCTCCAGGATCAATGCAGTCAGCTGGAAATTTCGCGCGCCCCCTAGAACCCGGCCGGACCCACGGTGGGTCCCAGCCACGTGACCTCGTAATTTTAACAAACCCCCAGTATTGATGTAAAAAAGCATTTTAGCACAGTTTGGTGACATTTTTTGGATAAATGTGCCAAAATGGCCTCTCCGCCTAGGAAATTTCTCACTAATACCATTCTAAAAATAAATATGATTCATCTGATTGAGTCCAAATTTGGTATATTTTTTACACAACATTTAGATTTGGAAAGTCTGTACTACTTTTTGTCCTATAAATAATATTTTTGGTAGTGTTTTGCAAATGTTTATTTCAAAGAAAATTTTGGCCAGTTTAAAAATGCAAAATATTTTGTATTTTTGTCCTAATATTTCAGGCAGGGTCAGTGCTACAATGGTGCTGACACCAGAAAACCATTCTATGACATCTTACCTTTACAGAGGTACTAAAAGTTTCTCAATCTAATAGCTGTGAGGGCTATAAATTGATTTTTTTTGTGTGTTTTTGTCCGAGCGAAATTTGTTTATACCCACTAAGGGGTGTAAGAGGTTAACCAACCTGACTTGACGATTCCATTGAGTTGTCTCTGTAACATGACTTTTAAAGACATGTGAACTGACGCTATATAAATAAACTAAATTGAATTTAATTAACGGCACAGTTTGCAACAAGAAGGTCCTGGGTTTGAGTCCTGGTTAAAGGTCTTTCTATCTGGAGCATGGTTTCTATCTGGCTATTCTGGCTTAAGTCCAACCGTCCAAAATATACTGTTAAGTTAATGGAACCTCTAAAATACCCTTAGCTATGTGTGCCTGGTTGTAGGATATCTGGACTGGCGCCATACCACCTTTTTGCCCATAAGCTGCTGGGAATAGGCGCCCAACCCCACGTGACCCTGATTGATGATGGGGAGGAAGATGGATAAATCTAATTTATACTGAGGTTAAATCAAGATTGATGTACTCATTAGGTATATTAGACTGAAGGAGAGTTCTTACAAATGCATGCCACAAAACCTCAGCAAGATTATCTTTGCAATGCTGAGTGGGACAAAAACGTGACTTCTTTTTGCTTTGACTTCACTCTAAAGTAAGCTGATTTAAATAAATACATTTTCATGGATGGTTTAAATCAGTTTTTTATTTTAAATGTGTTTAATGTTGCTTTGATTCAGCTGCATTTCTTCAATGTATAGGGGCATGTTTCGTACAAAAGAGCCTCCACCAAACTTCAACAAACATGCATGCCTTTACTGATTGACAACAACACAGGCATAATTGTATTGACCTCCAAAAAGTGTTTTTCATGCTCAGCAGGAGTGTGACTTAAGTGGCTGCTGAGCCTGTGTCGGCTCGCTGGTATACTCTCGACCCTGTGTTAAATTATACCATGCAGAGCACTGGCACTGGATTAGGTCCAATGCTGTTTGCTTTCATTCTGTTAGCTCATTCCCTCTAATCGGTGTTTTCAATCAATTGGTGCTACTGACTGTGGTGGTGGGACCACAGAAGTGAAAAGGGAGCTTTAATTAATGAAACCTGACTTTTCTCGCAGAATAACCTGCTCACCAAGGCCACCGTGTATGCAGTGTACTCTTTTGTCTCCAATAAAGTCTGGTGCGACTTTCTTGATTTAGGAAGTCTTTTTATTGTGTAAGTAATCACCAAACAGTCCATTTGACTCGATTGTTTCTAGATATCCACATTGGGCAGTCGGAACAACTAAAGACACTATTGAATACATTGGCAAGGCCACCACAAAGTCCCTGCAGGATATTGAAAGAAATGATTATGAGATACTGACATGGTCTCTGTCCATTGCCAAAGAAAATCTTTTTTTCTCTTTTTGTTATTGCAGATGATAAAATATTCATTAGAAGCCAAGGCTTTTCTTAACTGAGAGCTGATAACAATCAATAGCACTGAGGATCTTTGGGGCTAAAATGAGAAGAAAGTTACAGCAAGGACGTAGAATCTGACGACCTGAAAGAAGAAAGGAGGTGATGTTGGACTGGATGTAATAATATAGGAACAATTAATGGCTGGCAGGTCATTTTACCATTTAAAGTACAAAAGGTGGACAGTATAGACCTTGGAAGACAATATGCAAGTTTTACTGTACGTCTTTCGGTACCATATCCTGAGAAGAAGATGAGGATAATGCTCAGCAATAACAAAAGCACAGCTTTTGAAATAGAAAAACGGGTCCGGATGCCCTACACCTTCTTCTGACACCAACTTCGATCACATATTGAAATGGTTTGTTTTCTGTGAGAAGCATGTAAATTTTGAAGTCACGGTAAGAAATAAAGATGACCTGTAGCATACTCAAGTGACTTCAAGTCTTGAGAAAAGAAGGAATGATGAATGGAAATCATTTGGCGAAATAATAATGCATCCTTCTCTGTTTCCCTCCGGCTGATTGTATTTTTGATAAAAGGTCACCCTCGGTACCTTCTGAAACATCTTTGAGGATGTTAATTCACAAGAAAAAATAAATCTGATTGAAAATATAAAACTTTTTTATCTTGTAAGAGATTTTCAGATCAAAAGGTGTTTGAAAAGTACAAAAGTAGTTAAGAAGTTTGAAGATAGCAGTGCAGAGGAAGTTTATAGTGCATAAAATACAGCAAAAAAGGCTTTTTAAAACACATCTTCATTTCTCACTGGCCATCATGTTGGTGTGTAGTTTGACCCACATGCAGAATCCTGAGGGAGAATCAGTGACTTTTAGGTTTATTTACAAAACCAAAAAAGAATGTAGAAGTGGAAAACTGCTGGGGAAGTCAGTTGTAGCTTTCTGGTTGGTCTGAAGGCAGAAAGCAGATTGATCAGGTTGGTTGATGACAACTGATGACTGATTGATTTTGCTTATTTAAGAAATGAAGGGGAGGTAGCATGAATCTGTAAGGATCTGATTAAAAGCGGGCTTTGCAGATTATACCCCCAAGGTCCAGGAGAATGTGAGTGAGATCCGAGAGGGGTTGGTAGTTAAAAAAGAGGCGTCATGCTGGAGGCGGGCAGGCAGCTGATGAAGACTGAGACCTGCTGCACACAGGTAAGACCTTTACCATGAAGAATGGAAAAACTGAGGTTCACTGGATGTCTGGAACAATAACAGCATCCAAGTTAAAGACATTCACAAGAATACAGATTCAACAAGTAAGATATCCCTGGTTTAGGTTTATAGATGGAATACCATCGGGGTAATGATCGGCGAAAGGAGATGATCCTTCTCCTCCTTATATTAATGCTGGTCAATTTGGCGAGAAATAGAGTCTAGGCAGAAGGCCAACTGAATAAACTGATTACTGCGCCTTCATCCACCTACTGAAACAGCCAATCAGCTTTGAACCACACTTCCACAAAAGCCAATCAGCATCAAAGTTCATCTTAAAAAGGCCTCTGATCCACAATTCATCTGCTACCCAAAGCGCAGGCGGTGGTTGCGCCGTGTCTTACTTCATTAAAGATGACCCGTTTCAACCCAACCTCCATCCCCTCCTCTACCATCATAGCTAAAGCTTCATCAGAGTTTCATTCCTCCCTGACTCTTGCATTCCGCGTCTCATTTCAACGGTCCGACGAAGACGCCATGTTGAGCCTGGATCTGCCAGAGGTTTCTTTTTCCTCTCCACTGTGCTTCATGCTTGCTCATCATGGACAGGTTCTTCCACCTGTTTATCAACCTGGACTTCCATCTTCCAGGTCCCAGTGAAACTTCGAATATTAAGCTCATGCAGTCCACTGGATCTCCCCCATAAAGCTCAGCAGACCGTCTTGCTAACCAGCAGTCTGCAAGACTGACCATCTATCCCCACTCCACCACCAGTTTCAGGCCTGGGGGAAACAGTCCTGTTCTTTACTCCTGTTCAAGCATATCAATCAAAATTCAGCACTATGTTTCCTGCGAGGTCTGAGGTGCCAAAGACTAAAGTAATCAATAATTTTTTTTCTAATTGTGGTCTCTCTCTCCGTGTGACTTTTCAGATTGAAATGTTCTCATTAAATTTGTAGCGGGGGTCAGTCCAGCCAACAGCAAAGATCCTGTCTGTCGCACAAAAGCTCACTCACACCAGAAAACAACAAAACCAGAGACTCTAACACGGTCTGACAGTAAATCGAACTAAACTTTCCTTTTATGAATTTGGAAAGTTTAGAAATGGCAGAGTGCTGATTAACTCTAATACTATCATCCTTTAATACACGAGCTATTATGTAAAAATATGGGGGAAAAATATAAAACAAACATTCAACCTATTTTCTAATACAGAAACAAGCTATCAGGGTGGCCATGCAGCTACAAAGTTGTTTCGCTTATTAAATAAATCTTAGATCTTATTTATCTTATTGATGTAACTACAGGCGGGCCTTTCTTGAAAAGTCAAGTTGTCTATCAACCTGATGGGTCAACTTATGGAACAGTCTAGATGATCATCTTATGTGTTTAAAATTATTCACTTTTGTTTTCAAATTTAGAAATTGCATGTTATAGAAAGAACATTTGAATAATGGTTTATCAAGAAACAGGTGGAAGGGGGGTGAAAAAAGAAAAGTATGTGTGTAGGTATTGCATATAAAAAAGGACTGTATTATCAACATATAAAAAAAAAGGAATAGACATGGTTGTAGAATCCGATGGTAGCCAATATGGAAACTAAATATCAACATCTAGCGCAATTGCTGAACATTCTACTGTTTTGAAATGCTTCCATTTACTATACTCACAATTATGGTTGTTTTGCTCTTTCTTTTCTCTCTTATTTTTAATCAGATTTTTTTGTGTTATCAAAACTTTTTTGTTGGAACATCCCTGTCTGTGTCCTTTTTCCGTTACTTTTCTTTCACATGTTTCAATGGTGCGATTGTTATATGCGGCAATATAGGTTTTGTGCTTCATCCCTGTCCCTCTCAGACAACAAGTTTATTGCAAGTTTAAAGTGTCTGTAAATACTGTTAATGCTCTAAATATATAAATGACCAGAACAATGCCTGTTAGGATAATTTATATTGATGGTGTGAGAAGATTATTACACCCCAATATTAGCTGCCTGTTCGTGTCAGAACTGATGTTTTTCCCCAGTAGTTTATCTAGTGGGACAGTTCCTCTGTCTGGATATACAGTTATCATCTTTTATTCTATGCGTGGCAAAAGATGGGGAAACAATAATCAACTTTAGTTCATACTTTTATGAATTACAGTTGCCTTTTTTAAAAGATACATTGTAATGTAATATGCCTATAGAAAAAAGACCAAAACGATGTGATCATAATAATATAAGTTAGATACACAGAGGATCCATCCTGATAGTGTTTATAGCCTTGGTCACGATGAGCGAACATTTACAGGCGTGTCTCTATATCTCCCCAGTGATTGCTTGAGATAGGCATCAGCTTAGCTTCACATCCTGCAATGGACTCATGTATTGAAATTAGCTGAATTTTTATGAAATTAGTTTCCCTGAGTAAAAAATTAACAAAAAAAAATTCTGTCTTCTAATATTTCAATGAGGGCGCATTAAGTATGTAATACATATACTTAGGTTTGATCACTAACAGAAGAGCATGCTGCTGCTTTCCTGCAGACCCAGATACTAGATGTGAACAAGCTTCACAGCAGAATGAGATCAAACATGGCTGATAAAACAACGACATGTCTCTGAGAGAGGGAGGCTCCGGGAGCTTCTCTCAGTCACTCAGCCTGCTGTGACCCTGACAGACTTTATGCTTCTGGAGCTGGTTCATTGCTGGCAACCTGCTCCTCTTGAACAGGTAGACCATGAAATTTCTGCAGGTATAATAGTCAACAGGCACAACTGGTCAAGATAGAGCTTGAAAGAGATGGAACAAATTACTTCTAGAGACATGTATGCAAACCCCGCCTGGGCTGCGCCCCTGACCTGCAAGTGGAGCTTGGTGGGTGAGAGTGGATTTAGTGGCCTTCAGCTCTGCTGTCAGCCGCTCTCCTGGAGCAGGTAAATCAGGTAAGAAATAAACACATGCAGCTGGTTTCACTGAGCAGTTCAGAGGATGAAAATGTACAGATACAAAGAGGAAAAAGCTGCGAGGAAGCGTGGAGGAAAATGATGCATGTTGACATACCTGTACATAGCTATGGGGGAGTCAGGCAACAGGGGAAGGACACAAGTTGCAATCAAGAAGATGGATGGATACAAACAAAATACAGCAGAGAATAATAGTCTGAGATCAGGCCAGCGAGAGAGTAAGACGGTGTGCATGGGTGCAGATCAACTGCTCCTTCTTCAATCAGGGGACGGACTATTGTAATCCCAGTTACGTCTCTGCCTGTCAGTTGGGATAGCAACTTGGGTAGGAGGTTTGCACTGTGGCACACCAGCTGTGGCCCACTGGTGCCTTCTCCTCCTCCATCCCTCCACCACCTCTGCAAAGCACGAAGCACATGCTAAACGAGCCCGTCTCGCTGCCTTCCACATCCAGCTGCAAATGAGGCGGCTCTCAGGCCCTGGCAGGTGTTTGATCTCTAAATAATGTGGTGAATCCATTTTCTAAAAACTATAATCCCCAATTTTACAGGCGTCACATCAAGCAGTGGTCTCTACAGGCTCTTGGTTTTTATAAATGAACTTTAATTATTAAGTGTGAAATTTTTAAAGGAAAGAAAAAAGTTGAATCCACATATTTTGCAAACACTGTGTAAATAGTGTTTTTCAGGGTCCATTATATTAAGTCTAAAATTTGAGATGGAAGTCTGAAAAAATAGAGATAAAGGAGTATTTCCTCTCTTGCTAGCCAACACTTCCATACACTTTGTGGAAAAAAAAGAAAAGAAAACTTTCAGGAGTACTTTTCAGTAGCACAAAATGCCTCACAAAACCACTATTACCCATTTGCTTATCCGATTTGAACAATTTGAAATGTATTTAGGATAAATTGACCTTCAGAAAATACTGCATTATTGTGAAGGAAAACAATTCATGGTTGTTCAAGATTTACACATACAGTCCTGAAAAGTATGCTTAAAAGAAACCACCTACAAAGGACGAACATGTTTTGCTAAAGGAACCTTTTCCTTGAACCAGGGACCCTTTACCCTTTATTTTCACTGCATTTAACAGGGATACAGACCTGAAGGATTTTATAAAACCACCTTATTTTTAAAGTGGTGTAATTTAGTGTCAAAATGCTGTGCAACAATCCCAAGTTGTGCTTTCTGTCTAATTCTCTATTAATTTATCAAGTTTTAAAAAGCAGAATAAAATAAACTGACGTCATTTGTTTTGCTACAAACCTATAACTTTGTTGTTGCAATGAGCCTCTTTCCAACTTCGCTGTCACTGAGCCAGGACTGTTTTGTAGAGGGAGGTGTTAATGCTCTACCAGTGTTTGCACCACTGCGGGTTTTTAATTTTTTCCGCCTTTCATAGAAATATTAAACTAATGATGGGTCCATAGTTCATTTTGACCAGCAGTAATGAACCATATAGGTATAAGGTAATGGATTAGCAGTCAGATTAGGACCCACCACTGCACTTGGCTAATCGGGACAGCTGATTTAAACATTTATAAATTACTGCATGTTGTCCAAGATCTAACTTCACTTGCGCGACTTCTCCTGTTAATACGGTAAAGCCCTCTGGAGCTTCCAGGACCAGGCTGCATGTGACACAAATTAGCCAATAAGCTGCTGTCAGTCTGGGTTGCTGCTGCGGCTACTTTTAGACACAGCAGGCAAACCTGTGGCAAGCCGGGCAATGGGAGAGAAGGAGAAGACGATGAGAAAAAGAGAGCAGAGAAAGTGTAGACTGCTGGAAGAACTGTTGTGAACTGGTGACAGAAAAGTAAACTGGTGCTCAAAAACGACCCTGCACATTTAGAGTATGTTTGGCTCAACCTGCTCCTGTGAAGCAGGATTTTTCACCATGAACATAATTAAAATTAAATAGGGATCCAGGCTCAAAATGAGCACCTTGATATGGGCTTCAGAATGGCTTTGTCTCCATTCAAACCCAGGTTTAAAGCCTAAATCCCACTGCTCTCATTAAGTCAGAAAAAAGAAAGAAAAAAAGAACAAACGGTCAGTTCAGGTGTTTTATAAAATATGTGAATCAGGAAATTGTTTATATACCAATGTGAACAATTGTTGTTCTCTGCTTCAAAAAAACCCCCCAAAAAACGTTCGATTTTAAAATGGAAAAATGTTCTACATTTTTTATTTAAAAATTTTTAGCTTATTTTATTTCAGTGTTAAATTCTGTTTAATGTAACCGATTATAATTAAAAATGTCTCCGGACTTTTACTGGTTGATCATTTTCTTTATTCGGACCCTGCTGATTTTTAATTGGTTACCCCTGATACAGTGGCTCTGTTTAGGATGTGGCATTTTTCAGATTTCCAAATGAGTTTTGCTTCATTCTTTTCTTCAGTTACACTAACCAGTAGGGTCATATTAAAGTAAAGACTAATAGAGCTCTGTTTAACTTTACTGTTGGCTCAGTGTGAGCAGAAATCTGCAGCTTAAAGAAGCTCTGGTTAGGCTTCAGTAACTGTTATTCTTTCAGTTGTTTTGTCTTGGAGAGAAAGCGAACAGCTTAAAAATCCAGCTTTGAGACAGCAGTAAAGTCTAAAGGACTAAATAATACAACCTCACAGATATTTCATCAGGGTGATCACAGCTGCTGATGACCAGTTAGTTTGTATGACTGGCATTAGTTGCACTTCATTTTACACACATCCGTTTTCAGTTTCAGCTTCACTTCTATTTATGTTAATGTTTTAATTTCCTTTCTATAATTAGATTAAATCAGATACTTTACACATTAAAACAATAGATGGGGAATGTGGCGTAGTGGTTAGGGAATAGAGTTTGGAATCATAAGGGGTTTGAGTTCAAGCCCCACTCCCACAGACTGCCATTCTGGGTCCCTGGACAAAGACCTTTAACCCCACACACAATGGCAACCCACTGCTCCCCAAGGGGATGGATTAAATGCAGAGAGTTTATTCTGATTGCACTGCACATGTGACAGTGTAATGACAATAAAAGCTGGAAAAAATAATAATGCACATGTACGTTTATGTCTGTTTACTGCGATTGTAATTCTCCTATTTTGTCTGCGAAAAATAAAAAGATTAAATAGATGTTTTGCAAGTGGGGGACCAAAGCAACTGGTTAAGCACTCATCAAATAAATGGTGGGTAAATGGTTGAATTTAAGTGAAGCCTACGGGCTAACACAAGTTAGTATTGATCAGCTGTTTATGCAACCACATAATGGAATGACAAATTGTTAACTTACCAGTTGGGGTATATGATGGCTGTGTTTGTCTCTTGGAAAATAAAATAACTCTAAGGAATTTCAATTTTGAGAGTCTAAGGAAGATGTTTTTGAAAAGAAAGAAATTTAACTCAAACCTCCAAGCACATGTTGAATGAGGACTATTGATTTCCCATTACCTACAGCCTACTAAACAACCCGGCAACTAATGCACGGGTCATTACAATTCAGCACGGCAGGCACAGTTTTTAAAGGCAAGACTTCCCCTCAGTCATAAAGTGGTTGAAAGCTTTTATTTTGTGTCCAACCTGTGTCACATACATAAAAAAAAAACTAGCTACCAAAAATACAGTAATCTTTTAAAATATTAAGACTTTTAAATTATTGACTGAATCAGTACTCAAAATTGCCTTTTTTTTTTTTTTTTACCTATGGATGAGGAAAGAGCCCTTTTCTGCTAGTAGTTGTGTTTTTCTTCATTAACAGGCTTTTAATCATTTAATTTAATTTGACATTCAATTCAGTTTGTTTATATAGCACCAATTCAATCACGTCATATCAAGGTACTTACAGAGACAATACAATCATATCGGTTAAAAGGTTTCTATTAAAGGAAAATAGCCGGGTTGTCCTGTCACTGACATCGCATTGTTTTTGCCTCCTGGATATGGATGTAGAGTCACTAGAAATTTACTTGCATCATGTTGCTGACTCTATACTTAGTCCCTCTCATACCAAGCATGCATACAGCAACGGTGGAGAGAAAAACTAACTTAACAGGAAGAAATCTTGGCTGACTGGGGCTCGGTGAGAGCCGCCTCCTGTCGAGGCTAACTGGGGTACAAGGAGACAGAAGCAGACATACAGAAAGAAGCAGTTATACAAAAGGTAACGAGCCCCACAGGTATCCCTGTACAGGAAAGACACAGACGGGCCACTGAGCTCCTAGCCATTTCCCATGTCAGGGGATGAGAACATAGTCACGGTAAAAGAAACAGTAGTTTAAGTAGTTTAAAGGTGAGACTGATTTACTGGGATATGCAAGTTGCAATAAAATATATCTCCAAGATTAGCAGAAAGTTTACCAGAAAGTTTACCAGTTTTAGAAAAGAATTTACTATGCTATAATTAAAATGCAGCATAACCATATTTTTCTGGATGGATGGATGGAATTGAAATTGTACTTCTAGGGATCCCTGATTAATTTATTATTTTGGCATCGAAACCGGCTGTTATTTGCTATTTTTTATGCATTAATGTTTTTGGGCCTTTTTAATGAACTAAAATGCATCTCTCTAACATCTATAAATATACATTTAAGCGTGTTATGGTTCTCTAATATCTTCTATGGTGGGGAGAGTCCCCACCAATTTTCATCACAAAGTTACACCCTTGCTTTCAAGGTTTCTGACTTGGAACCTTGTGAGACGAGGCTCTGACTTGGCTTTCTTTGCTTGAGATTTTACTCAGAGCTAGAGGGTAAAGAATTGAGACTTACTTTAAGCTACAGTGTTAAACTTTCAGCGACATTTAATGGTCAGACTGCAGACTGCAGCAATATGAAATGCTCCTCCAAATCCTCCAAATGCTACACTAACCATACGGAGACCGTCATGGTATAACATGGCTGCTGGAATGTCAACATCACCTATCTTATCGAGTGATAATAAGGTTTGTTTTACATTGGAGATGCACTGATCAGGATTTCTGGAGGCAATCACAGATTCTAATCCATAAGTTCTTCAATACTGTTGTCTCATGTACTTTGACATTATAATATTAGCTATAAAAATTAGAAGATGAGAAAGTATCATAGCGAAGACAGGTTTTTTTCAATCAGAAAATAAGATAGATAAAATAATGTTGTCAAAAAAAAACTAGGTATGCTCTTAAGAGGTTTTTGGGTTTTAATTTAGCCTTAGAAAGACTGTTTCATCATCCTACCTCCATCACAGACACCGACCAGCTGAGGATTTGTCTCGTTCCACTCTTCTCAGCCAGCAGGCTCCTCTCTTCTCCAGCAATTCTCTGTCCATCTCCAGCAGTTAGCCCCAAGTGGACAGGCTCTGCCAGCCGCTGCCTTTTTTTGCTCTGTCTCCCTCGTGGAGCTGCAGAGCCTTTAACACTCTGTCTACCCAGGGGACTTATCCAATCTTCCGTGTTTCTCCTTCAATCCTACGGAGTTAGCCTCTATAGCTTGCCCAGGCCAACTGTAGATTTTTCCCCCACCTTCAGCACTAGATATTCATAGCAGGATTCTCTAATCTATAGTACCACTCTTTTCCTCCCCTCTCCTCCTGAGCTAGCACTGACATCTGCTGCCTCCATCGCTGTGGTTCCTTAGCTCCAGAGGGGAAAACCCCTGGCCACATTGTCCCTGTGTAGGTACTAGATCATCTTGGGTGGCCAAATATTATAAGTAAAAAGTTGTCTGAAAAAATTATTACTCCCTTAAAGTATAGATAGACAAATTTTCTACTTAAGTAAGTTAACCAAGTATTTGTACTTTATCTTGGCCAGCCAGTGCAGATATTTAAGCTCAGGGGTGATATGGTCCTAGTTGTGCCTCCTTGCCAGGAACTGGGCAGCAAAGTGCTGAATGTGCTCAAGCTTTTGCAGGATTTTGCCAAGGATCCAGATGTGGAGAGCTTTTTTTTTTGGCAAGACCAATAAAAAATGTTTAGAAATAAGAAAGGCAGAAAAAAATATTTCAACCCAGAAATGTCAGCCAAATCAGAAGATGGTGCATTTCTCCCGTCTAGCAGTCAAGTAAAGAGGCAACTGGAGAGGCCTGTGCAGGGCAGCTCTGTGGGATTCTTCAGTACCTCTTCAATCTTAGTCTGACCCAAGACACAGTTCCAGTGATGTGAAAGACCTGCCTTGTTTCAGTGCCAAACAATCCTCAGTGACTATAGACCTGTTGCCCTGGCATAACATATCATAAAGGGCCTATAGGGACTTCTGTTGCAGCAGCTATCAAGACCCCTCTAATTTGCTTATTGCCGTGGAGTCGGAGTTGAAGACTGTCACTTACAGATAGTTAGACAGCACTGTGAGCATCATGTTTTTTGATTTGGTGTTTGCATTAAGACACTATATATCTTCTATAAGTTTATTGTGGAGAGTGTGATAACTTTTGCCATCATTTGCTGGGGTACCAGCATCAGAGCAAATGACTTCAAAAGGCTCAACCAGCTAATAAAGAAGGCCGGCTCTGATCTTGGAACTTCTTTGGAGATTATTTCAGGAAGATGAATTCTTCATTTAGTGAAGAACATCGTGGACAACAGTGAGCATCCTCTACAGAAGATTTTTAAACAACAAGAGAGCGTCTTCAAAAGGAGGCTTCTCCAGATCTGGTGCAAGACAGACCGGTACAGGAGATCCTTCCTGTTTAAAGCTATCAACACCTACAAAAACTGGTAAAAAAAACAATATATATATACATACATACATACATGCCAGTGACATTTAATTGAATTGAATGTCATGTAATCTGTCTGATATTTCACTGAACAAGCCAAACCAAACATTAGGTTCCATTTTAACACCCTTTTTTGATTGTCCATTTCACTGTTTTAGGCCTAAAACACAGTTTTTGCTGTAAAGATTCCCACCGGTAAAGATTTTAATCAAATTCTATTAAAAAAAAACAACTTCAGAAATATACCATTGATTTTGCAACATTCGCTGATATTTCTTGTCAGGAATTACTACTTTATCAGCACTACTTTATTTCATTTCTACATCAATGCAGAAGTTTGAGGCTCACTGTGGATTTATTTTCTAAGTTATTTACCCCTTTAGTCTGACTTTTACATCCTTTTGAGACAATCATTACCAGCCATCACAAAGGGGCACTATTTAAACCCTTGCTCCTGTTGGCTTAGCGCCACACACCGACGAGGAACAGAGCTCAGAGGAACACAGCAGAAAAAAGGAAACAAAGCCAATATAGACCCTAAGACAACATGAAGGGGGGTAGGATAGAAAACAGAAGACAGAAAAGAGGAGAGTGGTGTATATAGAGGATGGAGATGAGGATGACCTATTGGGGTGCAGTGGGCTGTGAGGCGGGTCCATTCAACCTGCTCCTAAACACAGTGTCCCACAGCGCATCAGCGCTCTCACCCAAACAGCACTGTGACCGGAGCACAAAGTTAACCAGTCAACTCCATTACGGTACGAAAGTGTACCTGAGGCCTGCCACACCAAAGTCCCGCCCGGCCAGCCAGGAATATTAATTGCTTTTAAATGAAGTGGGACTATGCTTTGTGGGTGTCACGGGTGTTGGTTTTGTTATCTGTGAGCTGAAAGAAACTACTGCTCTTGCGCCTTTGAAACTGACTCTGGATGAGGTCGTGTCAGTGGGTGCTATATACTCCCAATGGGTTTTTATACGCCCTGCCCTTTAACTATCCTATTATACTCTGCCTATTGATGGCTGTGCGCCGGTTAATATACATATTTCTAAATGATGTTACTCTCAAGCATGGATGCAATGAGCTATTTTGCTCTGAACTCTGCTTTAAAGACAGAGCATTTTCACCGTCCAACTTATCTTGGTGAGAAATGTGAGATTTATTCAGATATATTTACTCAGACATTTATTCCCATATAAAACTCGGTTTTCCAGGATCTTTTATTTTATTTATTACTTCCTTAATAACACTGGGTTTTAAACAAAAGACTGTTTGGATTATTTATGGACTAATCCAGGATTTCATGACTTATGTAACTGAGTTGTGTTACTAGTATACTAAGGTAGGTTTTAAGCAAGTAAAATGGGTTGAAGTGAATAACATCTAAAGGCAATCTACCAAACACACAGTGTTGAAGACAAGGACCTATATATGGATAACCAAACAAGTAATATTTAGTTATGACTAATGATTTTAGTAAAATTTCAAAAAAAGGATCAAATGTATTTCTAAAAAATGAAATGAGATGGGAAGAAGTGCGAACATCGACTGGTTCCTCTTAATCACTGTTCATGGTTCGTACATATATTTGCAATGGTTGTGGCTGTGTTGTCTACAAGAAATAACTCTGTGAATGTGTATATGCATGTTAATATGCACATAAAACTGTTTATCTTTGCTTTGCTTAATGGCCCTTTTGGGTAGCATGGACTTATAAGTTAAGTAGGAATGGGATGACTTGGTTTTAAGGACCATTAGGAAGGACAAGGCGATGATTAAATACGCTTTTACCTCTTAATACCGCTTTTCAGACATAAACACTAACCTATACATATGATATAATAATATATATAGTTTATTACACATAATGTTTGCATAGGTTAAACTGATAGGCAACATGGGGACATAATCCCATCCTAATGCAGCATACCCCATTTTTTTTAAGCGTACGGATTAGGTTTAGAGGTTTAAATTGATTTATGATTAAGCTTGTGATTGGTAATATACTAGTAAAGGTGAGGGTTATGGTAAAATATAGGGTTAGATATTAAAAGCAAGCCAACATCATGTCTTAATTTTGTGTAAAATTGAAATATGTGTGTTTGTTTGTTGTGCTGTGTCTGTATGTGTGTATGTTTACTGTATAGTGTTTTTTTTTACAACAATTAAAATAGAAACAATGCAATGTAAGTCATCCATATTAATATATTTGATTCTTGCAAATTTGATATTTATATTTGATTTACTTGCAAACTAAGTTTTCACAAGGAAACTTTAAGAAAAGCTGCATTCCTACAAGGCTTAGGGCACAGCAAACAACTATGCTGCAACAATAATATAGAACTCCATAAATCACATTAATTGACCCTTTGCTTTTCTTCCCTAAGTTCTGTGACTGGGATTTACTTTCACAATGGAGGACCGAGTCATTTTGTTGCCATTTTATTCTGTAACTTGAATAGAACATTTAAGAGGACGGTCTTTTTAAAAATTTATATATTATTAAACTGCTTCATTTTTGCAAGTCTTACAAGACACAAGGGGGCATCTCATTAAAAATATTTTAAATAATAAAATCAGACAAACAACTTTTAAGGTGTCTTTCAGGAAAACTTTTAACAAATGCTATATTACTATCTATCCTTTTAAGTGTCACTCTGACATTCCAGCATCCTAGCAACTAATGATGGGAAGGAAAATCTATCAAAAAACTGCTAAGTGTAGTTATAACATTTGAATGTAAGAGTGTAACGCTGCACATAGTATGTGGCAGGAACAGGTTTAAATAGTAATTAAATTGCATATGTCCAATACCTTCATCAATCTATGTTAAATACATAAAAACCCAAACTACATTTTCTTTAAGCTTTGGGTTTTATCAGGGCATAACATATGGGTCCTTTTATTAAATCTGGTTATAAAACTTTTTAAGGCCAATCTGAAGAGACACACAACACATTAAACATTACTTCACATTACATTGCAAACATTAAACATTGCTAAACCAAATTGAAGCAAAACTGGAAAAGCAATGTACAAAAATTTACCCTTTTGCTGCTTTTGTGGTTTTTAAAAATGAAATTATTAGCTTCTTGCTCGAAATGTAATGCTGATTATTCAAAACCGATCTCATGTCGGACTGCAGAGAGATGTGGCAGTTTGTGGGTAAGGAGCTCACCTGTCAGATATCAATGAATCATTGCTGTCAGTCTGGGAAGAGGTTAAAAACTCAAACAAAAAAACAACAAAAAAACAAAACAGTAATTTACAATGTAAGAGGTAAATACAGCTGTCTATTTCTACAAGGAGTAGAAATCCCAGCATGTTTCCCCAAGTATGCCATTTCTCTCCAATGCTTGCCCAAATTGTAAAAGTAAAATAAAATTACTTTTGTTTTAGCTTTTCATTAAGAAAAATAGAAAATACAGAAATAGCAATCTCATGACATTTAAAATATGAAACACTGAACAAGTACAGCTTGTTTTTAAAGTAGCCAGCATCTGAACCCCAATAATATTAGAAACAATGTCCTTGAATAGATCAGACAGATGTGAAGACACAGCATTTCACAACCTCATACCTCATATCAGCTTTTAAGCATACTGGTGGAGGATCGATGGATGATTTAGTCTTGATATCAGCCGCAGTTGTTTTTAGGTACCCTGCAGTCAATCAGCCGATTCCTCAGTATTCCCGCTGCTAGGGCCCCCATTTTTCCCACACCTAAAGCTTAGCTAATAATGGGTCTTGCACCTCTAAAATAATTCAAATTAGAGGTATTAATAAATATCCAATCCAAAATGATTGCAATGGTCTAATTTAAGCCCAGACCTCACTCAGATGCTGTGTTAGGACCACTTGTCTAGAGAAAAAAACTTGAACTAGAGTAGTGTTGGAAAATAAAGGATCAACCAAAATTACTCCAGGAGGTTATTAGAAACTGATAAGCCATACAGAAAATAAATACTTCAAGTAAGATGTGCTAAAAGTGACCTGACATGCTATAGAATTATTATCTCATCATTTACTGTAACACATTTATATTTTAATATTTCATTCAGTTTGGCTTTATATTTTTCACACACATGTTGGAATCTTTGAGGCGCTTTTGTAGGCCTGATTTAAATAACACCAGAACCCAGACAGGATCAGATTCCTTTTCTCCTACCTCTTAATTTGAAAAAACTGACATGTAAAAAAGTATGCACCCTATATTTTTTAAGTATGACTGTACATGTAGATCATGAATTTTTCATGATGAATTTTTCATCATTCTGCTTCATTCTATTAATTCTCCCACTCTGCAGAATCTGTTAGTTCAATCTCTAACGTTCTGCTCTCTGCTTCCTCATTGTAGCTTCACCTCTGTTCCTGTTTGGCTGTGACTCCATCCTGGAGAGAAATATCAGCTGTGCTGCTGCCATCAAGACCTTTGTTTATAGATGTTGGAGATTGGCCTGTTTTCCAGTGTGGTCCTGTTTCTCTGACTGTGACTGGCTGGATGTGCTCTTCATCCTCTGACATGGGAGCTGGCTGGCTCGTCTGCCTGGCTGTGGCTTTCCTGGACGAGGCGTACAGCTGCTTTTTGTATCTCTGCTTCCTTCCCCTTAAACCCCAGTCGGCCTCGGCAGATGGCCGCTCACATGGCTGCTGGAGGTTTCTTCCTGTTAAAAGGGTTTTTTTCCTCTCCACTGTGGCTACAAGCATGCTTAGTGTGAGTGTGATTGCATTTAAGTCATGGAGTCGATGCAATCAACTGGTTTTCCTTAGATAGAAAGCCTTCTAATCAATTTGACGATGATCTGATGAACAGTAAAGTGAATTGAGATGACGTGTTGTGAACTGGCGCTTTATAAATAAATAAACCAAAACTAAACTGATTCATATGGAGTTGTAAAATTTCCACAGCTCTAGTGACGACCATGCCAAGCGACCACTTTTACTTTCACCTTGTCATTTAATGACTTGCTGTTGCTGATTGAATCACCACCGGTGAGCCCTTCCAGGACTACAATGGCTGCTGTAGATCAGATCATGTACATACAGTGTATCAACCACTGTGGCCCCTGCTGAGATGTGTGGAGGAGGCCTAGTAGGCTAACACGGGGGGGTGGAGGGGCAGATAGAGAACATTATCTATAATTCCCTGTGCCGTCTCACGCTTTCTCAAAAGGGGCCCAGAGGGGGACCAAACAAAGCCTTGCTGCTAGACAGCTCTGAGGGTGAAGACAACTCTAAGGTTTCACATCCCCATGAATAAGGCTAGATATTAATCCAGCTAAGAGAAGAAAAAACATGCTACAGGTTGCTTTCTAAGCTTTCTTTGTGGGAGTATTTCTTTGTGTTGCTGCCTTGCTCTTGAATAGAACCCCCCCTGCTTCTCACTATGTCCATTGAAAAAAAAAATGGCTTCCAAATAAAAGCTATTAGAATATTTGTGTAGATGAGTAATAAGTTATTAGTTGCAATTACTGGTCATCTATTAGCCTGGTATAATAGACTGATTAGGCAGTGGGCCTTTTAACTTCTGAAGAAGTAATTTGGAAGACAGCCTACCTTTGAGAAGCCAAAGAAAGGCTTTCTTTGTTCAGGCCGTATCAGCCTATTGTACTAACAGACATGTTATAATGGGATTACTAGCGACTACCATGGACTGATAAAATCAATGGCGAATGCATCATTTTGTATAATTCACAGGTACTGGAGATGAGAGGAGATCTGTGCTAGTGAGAGGGCACTTCAAACAAGATGAATAGGGAGTGGTATATGCATCATGCAACCTATATTTAATGTAATTGACTGCATATGGGAGACGGTGGTGGGACATTTCATTACCTAAGCTTTTACCGCCAGTGACCTCAGTGCATTTTGACTTTTGAAGTACTCAGAGCAGCTTCATGATACAAGGTTACATGTTGGGAGGATGACATGTGTTTGTCCTTGGAGAAATGGGAAGTGCAACCTCCTCCATACAGGTAGCACTGGTTCTTTGTCAAAGAGGAGGACAAAAAAAGTTCCATTTAAATTCAGACTAAGCTTTTCAAGGACAGCCGATTGTTGGCAAACATGCCCCTGGCTGAAATCTTTCATTTTGAAGAGCAACAAAAGCCCAGTGGTCATATGGCAAGGGTTATTTCTTCTTTTTTTTTTTTTATTTTATCCAGCTATCTTTTACCTTCTTTGTTCTCTTTAGTTGAAGGAGAGGCTGGTAAAATTTCAAGCTCTTTATTAACCAGTTTGTTTCCAGACATTTGTTTTTTCATTTGTAAAGTAAAATTTAGGAAATATAAAACTGTGATTTTCCATAAATGAACAAAGCTTTGGGTACATATATGCCCTCTTTACAATTTTTCTCTGTTTATTCATCAATAGATTAAGGAAATTTCCCAAATGCTCGAATTAATACAAATTAAAATTAACCTATGATTTAATTTATTGATAAGAGGAAGAACCTTTCCAACCAGCTTGACCTTGAAGGAAAAAGTGAACATACCCCTCATTAAATCATGAATGGAAAGCAAGACTAGAGTAAATCTGTACAGGGAAAACTACTTCTCCACTATGAAGGGTGACCAGCTTGTGCTGGGAGAAGTTCTGCTCGGTGTTTCTTCATTCAGCTCCGACCACAGATGGAGCACCATGTTGTCATTGGGCCAAATAACCCAGAACAATATCATCCTTCCACTTGCAAATGACATGACAAGCATATTGCCGTCTTTCCGAACCACTTGTCTGCTCTCTTTGTACCTATGCTTCTCCTCTGGTTGTTGTTTATTCTAATGGGCTCTGGATGGAGCAGCTGGTAGTGACACGGGGTTGATTATGCTGTTCCCACAGTGACATTCAACAGTGGCCGGGGTAAGCGCTATTGTTGCCTCTGATCTGTGGATGGCAGGGCTGCCTGTTGCACCAGCTCCTCTGTGCTGATCTTATTGGGAGAGGGCAGTGTGCTGCGTTTGGAGGAAAAGGATCAGACCAGGCTGAGTTTGAAAAGGGAAATGGTGGTACCAGGAGATTTAACCGGGGCCTGTTGGTTTTCTTGATGTGGTTCTAAAAGTATGAGACGCTCAAACGAGTTTTGAAATTATTCACCTTACATATTACAGAAGATTTTCAAAATATCATCATCTTTATTTGAGAAAACAATGTGAGCAAATATGCAAAAAGCGCTTTCATTGAGGGCTGCACGGTTTTAGAGTGAGTAGCACTGCTGCCTTGCAGCAAGAAGGTTCTAGGTTCGATTCCTGGCCCAGGGTGTTTCTGCATGGAGTTTGCATGTTCTCCCTGCGCATGCGTGGGTTCTCTCCAGGTACCCCAGCTTCCTCCCACAGTCCAAAAAACATGACTGTTAGGTTAATCGGCTTCTCTAAATTCTCCTTAGGTGTGAGTGTTTGTGTGAATGGTTTTGTGTCTCTGTGTTGCCATGCAACAGACTCGGGACCAGTCCAGGATGTATCCTGCCTCTTGCTCATAGAATGCTGGAGATAGGCACCGGCCCCACCGTAACCCTGAGAAGGACTAAACGGGAGAAAATGGATGGATGGTATTTTCAATGATATTCAAAATAAATAGGCAGAACCAAAAGGCTTGTTTGCAATCATTTGAGATATTCTCAAATTTTTCCCCCCAACTTTGTTTAATGGATAGTGTTCAACAAATGTAGCATCCTATTAGCAAAAATCGAGTATTGCATGAATAAAGACATATTCTATGAAAGTCTCAAGTCCAGCTTAGTCTTAGTAACTTATAAATACACAGGGGTTGATACACCCATTAAGAGATGTCATGTTGCGTCGCCATTTTTGATCAGAGTTGCCGAACGGAGACAAACCTGTCAGTTTCAGACGTTTAAACTGTGTCTGAAAAGGTTTTGTCCGAGGATCTTCAAGCAAGCAAAAACAACCTTAGATCATTCTACTTTCCACTTTCTGTTGCAGGGAAGAACCATCTGTACTCTTTGTCCAATGAGGGAAAAGAGAAAAAACTGAGAAAGGAAAAATAACCAGGAGAAAACATAATCTCAGCTTTTACCAGGTGGAGACATTATATGAAGGAGCTGGGCTTCGAAAGTTTCAGTTTTTTCTGGCTTGTTGCTGGACAGGTACATTTATTCAATATAACAGTGAAGCTTGTTTTGCTGTAGGCAAAGTTTAGAAACAGGCTGTGTAGTTCAGGAAATAGTCTGTCTCCAAGACAAAGATGGCTAGTCTGTTTGTTAGCAGGTGGATGAGTTCTTAAGCAACAGTTATCAGTTAAAGTTTTTCCTCACAGAAATCATATCAGCCTGCGATCTTAAGCTTCTTTTAGCTCTGTTTTCAGAAGGATTTTCCATCTGTTTAATTATTTATTTAGGCTTATAAATCAAGGTCATCCTAGAGACAACAGAGATTGAATTAATATATATTTATTAATGCAATGCACAATAAACTGGATGAACTCTGATGTAACAGCTGCTGTTATTTTTCACAGAGGTCATACCACAATCTTGTTTTAAGATAAATGTTTCATAGTGTA
>JAGKQL010002825.1:0-29468 GCA_018398635.1 Cyprinodon brontotheroides | reverse complement strand
AAACTAGCTGCTTATTAGTGGCATTAGGATCACAAAGTTAAAAAAAAATATAATGCTTTTTAAAGTTGCAGTGAAATGTTTGTGAATTTTTCAGTCATACACAAAAGTTAGAGTTAATAAATAGGGATGCACGATATTGGGATTTTGGCCGATATGCCGATATTTTAAAACTCATGTAGCCGATAACCGATATCGATACCGATGTTAAAGCTGGACAAAAATAAGTAGTCATTGAAAATAGCAGTTTTGTTATCCATTTCTGACACTTTGAAAAATAATATACTCAAATATATTTTCATATGCTGATATCAAATTGATTTTTAAAAACGCGGTATCGATCTATTTTACTTTCAAAATCTCGTGAAATTTCATCGTTCTGTTACAAACTCTTGTGATATTTTGCAAATTCTTGTGAGATTTTGTTAGTAAAATAGATCCATGCCGCGTCAATGTATCAACATAAATATGGCAAAATTTCGTGAATTTTCGGGGGATTTCGTAGCATAACGATGACATATAGCAATATTTCATTAGTAAAAGAGATTGATATGGTGTTTTTAAATGGCAATATATCAGCATATGAAGATATTGTGATATTTTAATGTATCAATATTTTTTTCCTCGTCTTTAGAAGTTTTTAAGTTTGTAAAAAAGATGTTTTTGAGGAAGAAAAAGTAGTAGTATTTATTTATTTATTTTTTTTAGACTTTAGAAACTCAGAAGCTGATCAAATATTGGGTTAAATATCGGTGGGGTGGCCGATGTCCGATATTCAGTTTTAAGGCCGATACAGACCGATACCGATAGGGGGCCGATTATATCGTGCATCCCTAATAATAAACTCTGATGTCTTTTGGCATAATGCAACACTATTGCAAACTGTAAAGATTTATTCAAAATTAAACCAACAACAAAGCTGAATCCTCTGTATTATTTTCACTGTATTTAAAATCAAATCCAAAATTTGATTTAAAGACTTTAAAGAATCTCTTCAGACTTCAGTAAAAATGAATCAACAAGAATATTTCCGTGTCCTTACAGCCTGTTTTTTTTTTTCCAAGAAGAGCCTGTTTTTTAACCCAAGGTGAAAAGAAAAGGATCTTTTAAAACAAATGATGATTAAGTGAGAGTGACAGCTTTTGGGGGCCTGTGTATGAGCTCACATTGCAGCTTAAGCAAACCTCACCACTGCTTTTCGCACCGTCACCTGCTGAGCTGCTGCTGCACTGTATAAACAGCACGCCAGTGTAGAGACTAAACCTCAATCAAACATAAAATTTTTTTTTCTTAGTCACTAAACCATAATTTTCTTTTAATAAAAATTGCATTAAAGTTGTTGCAGGAAAACAGGGTAAGCTAGACAGGGAGCATGAGTTTTAATCAAACTCACCTGTAAATGAGGAAACTGGAGATTCCAAAAATGATGAGCGCTAATCCAGAACCCACTGCAACGATGCCCAGAACTGGGAGCTGACCTGGAAGCAACAGTAGAGGTGGGGGCAACTGGTCACATATGTACATGCCAGCCGATGGTTTCTGTGAACTCCAAAGACGGAGAAATCGTGAGCGAAACGTTCCAGCCGGAAAGTACAGCTGCACCACTGAAACCACAAACAATGAACGCATTTCCTAGAACTGCTCATTCTAACATCCCTGCATTTAAAACCCCACTAAGCTACTGCTGTAAATCACTGCATGCTTCAATAGCCCTAATTATAGAAACACCCCCACACACATGATTCCACACACACAGAAACAGTTTTAATTTATTGCCATTGGAAACTAAATGGATTTAAGATAATTATCTACATTTTATAGCAGGTTAAATATGTGCAGAATTGCTGGGTGGAGTTCCCACTGTGGGAAGAAAAATAAAACATATATATGGTTTAACGGACTGTATGGAAAGGTAGCAATCTGAGACGGCTATGGAGGGCTGATGTGAAGCAAGCCTTTCTTATTCAGCAAAGATGGTGTTTAAAAGAAGGTCTGGATAAGCATTGCACAATATCAAAAAAAAAGACTTGCAATGACAACATTAGTAAATATTGGGATGAGGATGTCAGTTGTGATATATATGCCTGTTTTCTTCTCTGTTTTTGTTCCCATCTGTGCTTGCATCAATGTTGGACCTTTACCATTTGATCAGTGTCTTTACTATCTGTCATGAACTTCTGCTTCCATGAGAATCTGTCCAGCTGGCTTAAACTGGAACACCATTAAAAGCACAGGTTTGTAAAATATGGAATAGATTAACATACAGTTATTGCAATCCATCTGCAATAAAAACATTTCATACGCTGAAATTGCAATAATGATTTGTTTGGAATATATTGTGCAGATTTAGTTTGAGTGCTTCACATCTGCTAAGAAATACCAAGAGATATTGACTGGACTGTGCTCCTTAGACCATCTGTAAGGGATCACAGCTCATTTTGTTGTCTTGCTGGCAAATCATAAAAGAAGAAGGGAAAAAACTGGAGAGCAAGTGATTTCATCTGCCTCATATCAAGAAACGTGTTTTTCATGAACTGAAATGGTGTTCGCCTTTTAACTGTCCTATGTCGACCATTTTTAGCTAGTTTTTCTTTAAATAGTGTCCAATCATAAACCCATTTCTTTTTTTTTTTTCAGATGAAAAAAATATTTTTTTATATATTTAGATCCAGACATAGTGTGTTGTTGTTGAAGATTAATTAGCCTACTTCATGTTGTCATACAGGTTCTTTTGAAATGAAGTTTAAGAATCTACAGGTCAGACAGAAATCAGTCCTGAATTTGGCTGGGGACAGTATTAGTTAATTTCTCATTTGACATGGATGGTAGAAATGGCTTTTTTTTCTATAAACGTTATCTTTGTCAAGTATTAAAATAAATTTGATGATATGAAAAAATTTAAGTGTAACATAAAAGAGGTCATAGAATGCTTATATAAGGTGCTGGCCCTTCAGGTCTCTGAATAGGGTGTGTAACATTGGTTGGGCTGAAAATGGCCTATTTGCTGTTCTATGAGCCCTAATGCAAGCCTGGTTAAAAGCCCTAGAATGAAACGACAGATTTTCTTCATTTTATGGTATGCTCATTAATATTTAGATGAGCTGTGTGCTGATTGGTTGGTTTACAACCAGCGAAGTTGCTGAGCAAAGACACATCATAGCAACAAGCACTCACTCACTGAAATATCAAATTGTTGATATGGTTGGGTGACCAGATATCCTCATTTTTCCGGACATGTCCTACTTTTCATACCTAAAAAACCGGGAGGATGAAAGGATGATCCCGGTAAGAATTTCAAAAACGTCCGGGATTAGCGAAACACACCGGGCACTCGAGCCGAGCCGTCAGCTCTGGGGCTGGTCCAGAAACCCCGGCAGACAGGGTCAGGGAGCCAGTGGGGGATGGAGCGATTGAACCCGACCCCATGACGAAGCATGGGGCTGCCTGGACACAGGCAGCCCCATGCTTCCCCCCGCCTCCAGCTCTCTGCTGAGGTCCAGTCCAATCAGCGGAAAAGCAGTCATCACTTCATACCTCCCCCACCTTAGGCCAGTGAACCAGTTGGCTGGTCCGTATGTCAATTTCAGGGCGTGACAAAAGTACAGGCCAGAACCAAATAAGGCACCCTCCCCGAGTTTACGTCAACTTGGGGCTTCGTTTGAATTCTCCCGTTTTATGGTGGAAGTTTAGAAATGTGACATTTGCAGAGAAAGAAGGTGTTGATGGGGTTTGAAATTCTCTGTACATCCATTTCACCCCCTGAACTATCGTTATTCATCTATGACAAGGTGAACTCGGTTTTGCATTCTATGACCCCTTAAAAAAGCTGAAGATATCAAGAAGGCAGCAACTGGATTTATGGAGATGGAAACTTCAAATGTTTGCATTTAATTTAAAGCCAGAAAACTTCAGACATGTGAAATATAATAGCAGATGGAAATCACAATCAGTCTTCCAATTTGTTTCAACGCAGACTGTGAATTTGACTGCAGTCTTTTCTGAAACAAAATTAGCATTTTAATAAAATCTGATACAGTTAAGCGTAACATTACATCTGTATTCTTGTAAATAGTCTATTTGCTCTTTCTATGTAAAAACCCTTGTGATTTTTCACATTATCCTACTCTGTTTTGTTTTTATCTGAATATGGTATTTACACTAATAGTGTTTTATTTCCTTGGGTTGTACATTTGCCCTTATAGTTCAGTCTTTTACCAATTTTTTCTTTCCTAGCCAACTGTCAGCTGAGCAGGTAGATCTATATACACAGAGAGAGACACTCCTTCTTAGCACTTTTTTTTCTTCTGCTGATTTTCCCCAAGGAGTTGATTAAATTAACAAAGAAAAAAAACAAAGGGAGCAACATTTCAGGCTCGATTTCTATTTTTAAACACCTCTGTTACAGATACCGATAACTTCTGACAAAGTTAACTCTATTGTAACTTCTAAAGTAAGGGCAGAACAGAGCGATGATGCCTTTGGTTTTTTAATAACACAACTTGATGCAAGCTGATGCAAATAAAAATTATGCCTTTCTGAGAAGCTGATATTATAATAAGTTGGAACAGGTGTTCATTTTATCTTACCATCATTGCAGGAAGGGTCGTCTGAGGAAAACACACAGGGGGGGTTGTCCAGGGGTGGTCCTCCACTGGGCCAGTGGATCTTCTCTGTTTGGGACCAAATAATGTCTTTGGCACTTCCATTGTAGTAAGCCACAACCTGCACCATCAGAGAAAAACAAAGTTAAACACAATTTCTAATTTAGAATCTACGTAAGCAGCATTGAGCTATAATATTTACAGCCACAAAACTAAATCAAGAAGCTAGCTCTGTTGTGGCTGTGAACTCAGAAAGACTGTTAGAAATTGTTTTAATGTTATAAACTTGCTATAACATAAAGTTATAACAAGCGGCTGAGCACCTTTTATTTATTTGTGTTAATCTGTATTTTATTTATGCTAAATATAAACACAAGTTATATTAAAAATATTAAAAAACACCTTTTCTTCTCCTTTTTTACAGCTTTGCTCTTTTATGAAAAATATGGTTTATTACATCCAATTTAAATGCTCCCCTGGCTATAACCTGACCATATGTGAAAAAACTGTATGCACTATGGAGGTTTATGCAAATAAAAATAAAGGAAAATGTTCATTATTGCACTTGCAGGAGTGTTTCTGTACTTCAAGTTCTTATATTTGAATACAATACGTTCAAAAGAACATAGTGTAATATTTACGTTCTCTACAATTAAAACATGCAATTGAATTAACTAAAGCTCCTAATAGTTAATCTTTTAGAATTTAGTTTGAAGAATAGCATCTGTCGCTCGGCTTGAAATATGACTCTAACTCTAGAGGACATTTTCACCCTTAATCATATTACTGTCTCTGTCCTAAAACCTTAAAAGCTATGACCGATGCCAACGGTCACCCCCAAATAAAGAAGACTGTAATGGGACTTAACTCCTGAAATAGGGACACTATCCTTTAATTCTTACGTTTCAGTCACATCATGTAGCAATTATATGATTAGCTGGTTAAAGGGGCCATTTTGGCGCTGTGGTGTAGTTAGCAATCAATAACTTATTTGCAGCAGACATCTGTGAGGGTGATCTCAATGTAGAGCTGTTATGAACAGGATCCACTGTAACAATTTACAATAAACCAAAACTAATCCCATAAATCCATTCAAATATTTTTACTTGTAAATCACACCGCATAACTGTAAATTAAATTTTAACCTTGTGAAATATGTATATAAAAAGGATAGGAAATGTTGCATTGTGCATCTGTATCAAAAATACATGTTATCCTTCAAGCAGAGGTATCTAACAAGGCGATGTTGTCAATTATCTTGTTTTTCGCAGTGAAGTAGCTTTGTAGAATTTGCTTAAAAGGTCATAGCTGTCAGGAATCCAGTTTGTGTGGTTTGTTTTGTGTCTGTCTCTCCCTCCACCACCAGGTGGCGCCCGGTCATTGTTGGTCCTCCCTGCACACCTGCGGCTCTTTGGATCATTATCTGGAGGAGTACTTAAGCAGTGGACTGTCACTACCTCAACGCGAGAGTGTTTGCCAGTTTGGGGTACTCTAGCCATGCTTAGATTAGCAGAGTCAAACTGAGCCTTTGTCTCTCTGAGTGTAACTTTGTTTTTTTGTCTTTGCCTTTGGCAGGAAGTCCTCCTGCATACTGGATGTTAGGCCTTCTTCCCCTGGAAGGATTGTTTACCGAGTTCTCACTGAGCAGGGGAGAAACCTCCACATGTGCCGTTCAAGTCCCTCACGGAAATCCAAGTGACAGTCCGCTCCAGTGCTCCTCCGGGTCCAAAGAATGTCTACCTGTCCACTCTTCAACATGTTCCCTCTTCTCTGATCAACCCACACAGACTGGATGCTAGTGAGAGAAGAACCCCCCCCCTAACTTCCGGTTCACCAGCCCTCTGAGAACACTGAGTTTCCTGAATCCAACCCCCGCTGGTTTTTCAATAAACCAGGTCAAACATCGGTCTGTGACAGTGTACGTCACTTCCGCAAAAGCGCAATTCATTTAGGGTAGTTAGCGCCATTTCTGTGGTGAAGAGACAGCAGCAACGGTAAGAAAAAGAAAAACTTAACAGGAGAGCGACGTTCACAAGTTGCTTCTTTGGAAATAATGGGACACTGGTGCTGGGCGTCAAAGGATGCAATAGTAATTCTAAACAGAAAACAGCAGATGGTGCCTTGCTAAGTTTCCATAAACCCCACTTGGAAAAAAATACCGGACAGAGGACTTAACAAAGAGGCGTGGGGCTCGGCGGGTCGCGCTGCTGTAAGAAGGAAAAGACACGTTTCATAAAAATATCTCCTCATGTTAGGTGTTTGCTCTCGCATTTTCACAAAGGTAAGTCCTTATAAATATACACTAATAGAAATCAACACGCTGAAATGGTTTGCTTTAAAGTTGCAGGGAAAGTTCATGTAAACCTACTGAAACATGCTGTGGAAGAAGAGAAAGCGGAAAAGTGATGTTTGTTTTATTTCTTTTTTTAGACCCGCTAAAATTTAATAAATAATGCATTCTCTGTATATAATCATTTACACAATCTGCAATACAAATATATTTTTTATGAATAAATATATATGAATACAGTGTATATAAAAACACTGTACATATAAAAACTTATATTACATACCCACTCATCAGCCAACTCACTGCATTTATTGCATCCTGTAATCACTTAGGATTTATTTATTATAATCGCTTTGTTAGGTATAAACTTCCGGTTTATTTATTTACCTCTGGCCTTTAGTCCGATGTACTTGTGCTTGCTGTTTAGGTATAGCAAATTTCCCCACTGTGGGAAACACCAAAGCATATCTTATTTATAAACTCATCTAATCTAATGGGCTCTGTTATTTAGGTGCTTTATATAGTGTTTGAATAGATGTGTAAAACACTCCAACCTTTCATCTACTTTACAGGTCAACCGCATATGAGATGATGGAGACTGACAGACTGGGCTCCATCCCCTGCATCTGACCACTGACATCAGACCAACAGACACGGTACTCTCTAAAAGTGGTTGCTCGAGAACAATGAAAAAAGAATGCCGCAGCAACTGAAAGCGAGGGCTCCATCAGGCTGATGAGGACAGGAAGGACAGACAGAATGTAACTGGCAGTGCTCCGGGTGTGCAGAGATGAACTTGTCTTTTGGAAGAAACAGAGAACTCTTGGCGTGAACGTGAGCTACAGCAGATCTCCTGATTGCTTCTTTGGAACAGTAATGAAAAAAGTCAATACTATCACCGAGGATCTACCAAACTTGGCAACCTTCATGGCGGCTTTTGTTTAATTATCTGCCTCATGTCTGCTCAAAATAAAATTCTCAGTCCATTTCAAATGCTTCTGTTATTAACCTTCATGCGTCTGAGATTGGATCTGCCCTCACAACACCTTGCTTATCTCTTCCGTGTTTCACCAAAGACAGTGTACAGAACATTCAATAAAAATGCTGTGTTTTTTACAATGCAAATCTAAAAGCGTGCAATTGTGGCAGCCAGATAGAGACACCTTGCACAAAATTATGCCTCATCAGTTTGTGGAGGCCGCTTTGGACATAGAGTCCACAGTGATTATTGACTGTTTTGAAATTTTTCACAGAGAAACCAGCTAATAAATGATGCAAAGATCAAGTACTGTTTTCAACTTTATTCTTCTTTTTTTTCTTCTTTTTCACAAATAGAATTTTGCTTTTTTTTTAAAGTTACTTTTTAAAAATAACAGCAAAACAAATATAATTTCACCATCACTTCAAATATTAACAATGTTTCTGAGGGTTGTAAAAATGTGTGTACAATAAAGAGTGGTTGAAATTTGAAACAAAGCGTTATTATCTTTTTCAATCAAGCAGAGGTATGAAAATGCAATACAAAATCTCAAGCGCAATAGAACAGTGCAAAGCTTCAAATGTTTTACACTTTGTCTTCCTCCCTAAGTATATAGCAGATTGCTCTTTAGATTAAATTAGAAGATTTTCATTTTTCCGGACTTGTTTTCACTGTGGTCTTCCGTAGAGATATTACCTAACAGGTGTTGATATCTGTGAAAGAAGACTGCAGATCCCAATGAAAACAGGCCTGGATAAAAATCGAACAACAAAATGGTGTGCAACTTATCAATGTGCAAAAATTATAACAAGTTTTTAAGTTCAAGTCTGATGAGCAGCAAACTGCTACTAATAACTGCAGCTATCTGTGCAACTGCCCACAACATCTGCCTTGTCACTGTAATAATAATAATAATATGTTCCTAGCAGCTTTGGAAAGTTTGTCTGGGTTTGGGGTATCCGTTCAGTTTTCTTGTTCTTTTTTTAACTGATAATCCTCACTGCTGGCAGCGTTCTCCTCTTGTTTTCTGCTGTTTTTGTTTTCTTCCGCTCACCACAAAAATAAGCTAGAGGCGTGTCAGTCCGCGTGTCTGTCTGAACCCGATTTGCCTTGCTTTCTCTGAGTGGTTTACTGCATTTTGGGTCAGACCTCTTTAAATAAATCATGACAATAGCTACTAGGGTTGTCATGATACTAAAATTTCAACTTGATACCGATACTAAGGAAAATATTCCAATACTCGATACCATTTTTGATACCACAAGGATAAAAGCAAAGACTCCAAATTTACAACAGAAATATTTTCATCAATAAAATAAATACACAAAAATAAAAAATAAATACAATAAACAATAAGAACAATATTTTGAGGTTGTAATGCTGTCAGTAGGCAAGCTTGATAAAAACTAACAAATTATCTTAAGTGTTCCTTCCTTGGCTATGCTTTGCACATACAACAGTCTAAATAGTCAAATCCAGTTAAGAAACAAAAACAAAGTTCTCAGCAGCTGCTCCTGTTACATAAAAAAGTCTGAAACTGCTGAAAGTGCACAGAATTATTCAATCACACTGTGTTCAGAAAGTGCATTTTCCTCTCTATACTGCACTTTACTAGATGAATGACTGCTTAGGTGCCACTGGTGGAAGCACTTTATCGATACTTCTGAAAATAAGTATCATTATCGTTTTAACATCGATACTTTTTTTGAGGTATTGATACCTTTGACAACCCTAATATCTACAAAAATTTTTCTATAGAAGTAAACAATTAAAAAAATACATCATCAAGGTTTCCTAGAATGGTGCAAAAATAAAGATATTAATTTTATTAAAAAAAGGATAAATTTTGACATGAAAAGATTCTGCACCAATAGGAACAGTAGCTTAAAGTGTCAGATCCTAGTAGCTCTGTGATAGCTCTAAGAAATTGCCATGCAAAGGTTGCCAATTTCCTTCTGGACAAGTAAGTTAAACATGTTGCTGAAAAGAAAAATGGCATTGGCAGACCTGCTAACCAGCTGGAAAACATTACTATTAAAATGGCCGCACAAGTTGCTGCACCTTCCTTTAACGGAAGAACACCCTAGATAAAACTTGGATGCATTATGACAAAAAAAAAAAAGGGGTGATACCAGTTGGAACATATTGAATTAAATTATATTGTGTCTCTAACTGTTCAATCAAGAAAGACCGGGTGTCTATTTTGGTCAAAAATATACAGTATTTTAATGGTAAAGTCATTAGATTGGAAGGTAGACATGGTGGCAAAAAAAGACATATCTTACAAACTTAAATGGTCAAATCACAATTTAAACTGATGGGCAATATAGTGCTTATATTGTCAAGCTAATCAAACAAGCTTTTTTGCATAAATACATCTTCCTGGAAAGACTTGGACGTGTGCATACAATAAAGATTTTAAATAAACAAAGCATTTACCTATGGCAAGATCTTAAGAGGTACGGAAAAAATTACAAAAGCCAAATGACAAGTCTTGTTTGAATTTGTTCAAGCAGCGAATGTAATTTTGTTTTTAATCAACAAATCGTGTATCAATACTTAATCACCAAAATCTGTAAGTACAGTGAATACATTTTTGAAAGAATTGGATCTGAACTTGTAGAGTTGGTCAGTGTGTTTTGGTCTTATACTTGCATTTGGCTGAGGATGCTTTCCTCGTAGCTTCTTCAATATCACCATTTGCCTGTGGTACTCCAAGGTACTAATAGCTCTGTTCAATATCTGCTGTTTTGCCTTCAGGGAGTTGAACTCCCTCTGTGTTCATTACCTCCCCTCTTTGTCACCATCAGGCTACATTTCTCCAGCCCGAATAGCATTACACTCACATTGCTGTAGATCCTAGTGATGTGGACCATAGACACGATGTCTTACCTCAACTTAGTATACAGCTTTATGTTACCAATATAGAAAAGGGAATGTATGGCTGCTCTATTTCTGTCAGTATCCATAGCCGGTCTTTAGGTTGGTTGGCTGATAATTTTCAGGTGTGTGGAAGAGCAGTGGGAACAGAGCATCTCTAGGTTTATGCCACATTTGATCAAGACTTGATTAACTGGCAATGAAGACTCAACTTGAATAACTTCAGGCATTCCACCTGTGTGCTATTGAGTCATATACTTTTTCTTAAATCAACCCTGGCAGGGAACAGGTCTGTTTGTCTGGCTTAGAGTCCCATGGGACTGTTCTGTCAACTAGCGGCTGGTATTTCAGTGCTCTGGTATATTTGCTAGTATTTAACCATGTGAATGATTGACAGAGATTCAATTATGTATAACAGAAGCTTTTAGGTTACAGACAGAGAGATAATGAACCAAAAAATCTCCCCCAAACCCATGCTATACCTCCATAACCCTTTAGGGTTGATGGCTGCGACATCAAAATCTATTGCAAAGGTTGAGACTTCTTGATTAGCAGTTTTCCAAATGAACCAACTAGATGAGGTGACTAGGTAGATAAGTTTGGCCATAAAGAGAGAAAAATAAACAGGCAACACTCTACTACCGTGTAGTAGATGAGTGAAGGTCAGAGCTCCTGATCACTCAGCAGTCATTGAGTTAAAAGTAAACCTTTTTGGTAAAGGTAGTCTTGAAGTTTGAAAAATGTAGTCTTTGCACCAAGAAAGATAATCCATGGTCTGTCATCTCCTCCACTGAGTCAGTTTGTGAAAATCAGGAACACGCTGACAGTAACACGAGGGCCGGCTAGAGGAGACTGTTGTTCCTCTGCGTAAAAGTGCTTTTAGTCAAAGAGCCTTTGTAGTCACATCATCTCAGGAATGGAAGTCTGTCCCCCAGAACATCAGAGAACTTACAACATACAAAATTTTCAAAAAGCTTCTAAAAAACTGGCTTATTACACATCAGTCATGTCAACATTAGTTGAATGTCTATCATTAACAAGCCATGCTGCCACTTGTGTCTCTGCTGTGTGTATGTACATATGTGTATATGTATGTATATATACACGTGTATGTATGTATATAATTTAAATGTTTTATTCTATTTTATGAACCTCTGTAGTCCAGCGAACACTTATTCTGTATTTTTAAATCAGTTTTGAGGAGTTATAGCTGCTTTTTTTATTTCTTTTTATATTTGTATTTTTCATTGTAGAATGCTTACTGTTGTGTTTTAGGTGTTTTTTTTAGGTAGACAATTTTAAGATCTGTCCAGGGACAACAGATGAAAAATACCCTTTTCGCTAATTCTGGTGCATTTGCAGGAATGCTTATTAATGTACGTTAACATTATTGGTCACAGCAAAAGTACTTTACAATAGATTTTTACCTCTGCCTTTATCACACCCCTTAGGTAGGGGAGTGGCAGCCTAGTGGTTAGGGCATAGAGCTTGGAATCCAGAGGTACTTAGTTCGAGCCCCACTCCCACAGACTGCCACTCTGGGTCCCTGAGCAAAGATCCTTAATCCCACACTGCTCCCCAGTCAATGCACAAAATGGAAGCCCACTTCTTCCCAAGGGGATGGGTTAAATGCAGAGAGTTTATTTCATTGCTTTGTACTTTTGACAGTGTAATGATAATAATACGCAGGTAAAAAAGGTGGCTATGTGGGACTAAGGGGTGCCAGAGTGGCTGTGTGTTGGGTTTAAACTTGATGCTGGTAGTTTTCTAACAAGGGCAACACTCTGCTGTAACCACAAGATCACAACTTCTCAATGTTACCAACAACGCAGCAGAACATCTACAACAAAATGTTGCTACAACACAAACTAGCTCTCTGAAGCTGTGAACCTTGACTTACCCCATACTCTCCTGTCTCCTGGTTGGTCATTGCCCACAGGTCCATGTCTATATTTCTTGAATTCTTTTCATCTGTGGTAACAAGTCCCGTAACTCCTAAAACAGAAAAAAATTAAACTTGTGAAATAGCTGTTTTCTGCATGACTGTTAGATATGTCAAAGTGTTTTGGTGGTAAGTGTTACCAGCATTGTACCATGGAAAAATAACCACTATCAATCTTTTTAAGCCTTAACATTGTTCTGCCTCTCTGAGTATGATATGAGCAAATATATGGCAGGCAGCAAATGACCGAGGATGTGTGTCACAATACACATTAAGCAAGAAAATGCACTTTTTTAAATGTGCAATCAGACTATAATTATTGCAATACTGCTGGTGATTTCAATCAAGTTTAGGGTTCAATTGTTCTTTCCAGTATTGTTCAGTTTGACTAAACACTTGGCCGGTCTACCGCAGAACGTACAAAGCTTTTCTTTCACACACATCTGCTGTTTATTCATCGGTAGTTGAATATCTAAAGTTAAAACACATTTTAGTCCGTCGGTCAAGGTTTTTTTGAACAAAAGGTAATTCAGGGAAATTCACAGCAAACAAATTTCTGTTAACCAAGAAATAAAATAAAATAAAATAAATCAATATCAGCATCACTTAAAAAACACATTGAACAGCTTCTTTAAAAAAAAAAACATGCTCCAAGCTAAGAAATGATACAAATAAACAAAAGAGAAGCACTGTACAGAGATTAGCTTCAATAAACATCAGTATTTTCATAAACATTATTAAAGTAGCTGTAGAGAAATTCAGCAACAGCATTTATTTGATTACTAAAATCTAGATCTGAAAACACAAATATGTTACAAAAGTCTTTAAAAACTTCTTTGTTTCTTAGCTTTTTTAAATCCGAGTGCTTATCGATAACAAAAACTTGTATCTGCATAAAGTCAAAGGAAATTTGAGCTAACCCTTCTGAATTATAGACACTGTAAGTGAATGAAATACATCAGCTAGAATACTAAAGGTTTCCCTTTCGTTTCATTTCATATATCGATAAGACAATATGATACAGAACAACAAAGGCACAGAATTTGCCACTGTTAAAGAAATTATTAGGCTGCCACTGTATTTTTAGACCTCTTAATAACCTTTTAAACCAACAGCAACAGAAAAAAGTCGCCTCCTTTCCCTGTTTTTTAATAAGAAAGAGAGGGTATTCCAGCTAAAAATTAGCATCGTGAGACCATCCTGATCTTGCGAGCTTTCAAGGTTTCACTCGCAGATCACTCGGCTACTTTCCGTTAAAGAAAATTTGGAGCAGTTCACCAAACGAACGTCCAATCAGCGTTGGCTTTGAGGCGGGTTGAGGTGTGACACAACGAGAAGCGCGACAGTTCAGTCTAAAGAACATGGCGGCTTCAGCAGATGAAACTAGCGTTAGCATGGCTATCAAGCAAGTTTTATCGGAATTACAGAGTATTTCTTCACTGAAAGAAGAGCAAAACACTGCTTTGGAGGCTTTTCTCAGAGGAAAAGATGTTTTTGCTCTTCTCCCGACTGGTTTCGGCAAGAGTTTGATCTATCAATTGGCTCCTCTTCGTCGTCGCTCTGTTAGTACGTCATATGCTTCATTAATCTGATTGGTTTATTTGGCCGGTCTATCACCAACATAGGCCAATCAGCTAACCAGTATTTTCGGCCCTTCCCAAAATTAGTTCAACGGAAGATTTCCAGATGGATATGCGGAGCAAATCCAGCAAATCCATCTGGCGGAGTCAGGTTAGCTAAAACTGGCAAAGTCATCTTTGTTTTGCTTCAGTGTTCTGCCTTTGGCTGACGCATTGACGTCATACACCTCTCTGCCTTTCATTGGACCGAAACATTTCTGCATCGGGCTAATGGATCTGTTGGCCTCTGGTATGATGTAATTTCAGGAGTTTATGAATTCCCAAATCTTGTGGCAATTCATTTTGCCTTACAATTTAACATTCATACAGCTAATAAGCATACCCATTACTTTAAAAATGTCCATGGCTGTATATTGATTAATTATTCTCCAGATGCACAGTATTTATATTGTCAAAACACTTTACAGTACAGTATTTTACTTGTTTTTTTCTTAACTCTTCACTATGTTATTCTTATACACTTTTTTAAGGACCACATTTCTGTGACCCTTTTTTCTATAATCTTTTTGCTGCTTTATCACCAGAATTTCCCCATTCTAATTTCCTCGATCATCAGTTATAAAAATGGATGAATTCCCCACCCTTGATCCCACAGCACATGCACTATTCAGAATGGGAGCAATTCAAAAGCAGCACATTTGAAAAAAAAATTTAACTTTTTTGAAAAATGCTATTCATTTCCTCTAAAGCTATACCCATGTAACCCGTTTTTCAATACACTGCCATACGTGGAAAAAGAGGAAACATTAACAGCAGTTAAGCCCCCTTTACATCTGGATTTGTCCTCCTTAGCATCAAAAACTCGTTAGCACCCGACTAACTCTGAGACACACTAATCATATGTCCAGGTCTTCATCTAAGACCTCAGATAAAAAAGTATCCGCTTTATTCCTACGTCCACTTAACACAGCACAAAGAGCATGTAACACTAGAACACAGAAAGCCAAAATGCAACTTATGAGCAAGTTTCTGTTTCCATGGACCTGGATTCCACAACAAAGAGCAGCGCCAAAAGATGCATAGCTAAAAGCTAACATCATGCTGATGTCAAACTCATTTTTTGCATTGCTTTAAAAAAGTCTGGATTAATTTTGATCCGTCAAAACTTATAAATTTTCAATTGCTTGTTGGTTCACCATTAGACTGACTACAGATCTCACTTAAATGGTTTAGTTAAAATTTATTGTGTTTATTTCACTAGTTCAGGCTTGTTATAGAAACATGTTTGTTTGTTTTTCTTAGCGGAATTTTTCCGGGCATTTAAACCTTACTTACTCAGGTCAAGAAAAATTTACTCCCAAATGTTCACATCCATGTCATCCTCCTAAACTTTTCTGATAGTTGATACCAAGATTAGCAGTTAATGCTTCAAACGTAAGTCAAAAAATGCCTTATAAATCATGAGTATGCATTTTTTAGACTATAGCACCTGCCGCTTATGAGCTTAAGAGAATGAAAGAGGAGGGTCATGGCAAGAGCTGCTGTATTTTTCTTTATTTCTGTCTAGAAGTATCAATGAAATATTAAAATGAATATAAATATTTGAGGAGCACATTTATTAACCAATTAATTTATCTATTTATTTATTAATCAAGGACTTTTTATTTGGTATTTTCACTTCATAATTTTGATCATGTTTTCTTATCAACATTAACTTTACTTAAATACTTTTCCTCAATTCTTCAAACACCCTTATCTTTCTCATTTTAGTTTTATGTTGAGAACAATTTGCACACAAATGGACACATAAAGAAAGACTGGAATTGAAATTGATCTCTATTCTCCCATTCTGCAGTATTTGTTACTTTATGTTCTCTCTGCGTTTTCATATCATAGTAGCTTCATCTTGTCCAGGTCTGTTTAGCTGTGACATCACTGTGGTGGGAAAAATCAGCTGGGCTGCTGCCATCAACGTCTCAAATTAAAGAGAGAAGGGGCCTGTTTTTCAGTGCTTAGTTCTGTTTTTCTTCTAGACATAGCTATGGACTGGGGGTGTAAATAATAATCGTTTTGTATCGATGCATTGATCCAACAGCCGATGATCCGATGCATCGATACGTCCGCAAGAGAATCGATTCCTTTTTTTTTTTTCCTCCGGTCTATTTTTATCCATTTCCTCCTGGGCGTAATTCTCCCTCCCGTGCTGCGGTGGCGCTAAACCTATTTTGCCCTCCTACCTCGCTTCCTGGTTATACTCTTACAGCAGTGTGTTGCAGTAAGCTTGACACAGACATTTTTAAATTCTGCTCAATATTGAAGCGTGGTCTGTGCTACACGCTGTGGGTCTAGATACGGCCGAGGCGGCGAGGAAGTGGGGGCGAGTTTAGTCCGACGACGGAGGGACATGAGGGCCAAAAAGAGCGGAGATCCAGGTGGAAAAAGGGTCTCAGCGTTCTTGCGCACCTCACTCTTCTAGTGGGTCAAACTTCATGAGTTTTTTTCCGCAATTTCGGTCATAAAAACAAAACAAGCCGGCCTCCTGTCTGCGGCACTGTTTGCGGTCAGCTACAATGTGGGAGAGGAGCAGCGGAGCGTCTGTGGAGGGGGCGGGACGTCTGGAGCCGAGGTATTGAATCAGTGTATTCTCATTATCAGTTCATATGAACTCGTACAAAAAGTTATGCACAGTATTTCGTACGTTTTTGACGTTTTTTTCGTCGTATTTTTACGTCTTGCCTCGAGACAAGATATCCGTGCTCATGCGCATCTTACGCACCATTCAATAACATACAATTTAACATACAATTAACCCTAACCCTAACATACAAAACAGCAAGCAACCTAGTGAGAGACATCATGAAGTAATTATTGCACTGTCCGTCCCAGTTTGACGTCCGTCCGCCGATCTGCTTATTTCGTCTGGCTGGCTGCGCATGCGCACTGATAGGTTTTTTCAAGGAAAAACGTCAAAAACGTATGAAATACTGTGCATAACCTTTCGTACGATTTCATACGAACTGATAATGAGAATATGTTGATTGATTTGCACTCATTGCACTGATTATGTGCAGTATTTTTTGATACAACTTTTGTACTTCTGTTATTTGCTGTTGTTTCTAAAACAAAAAGGCATAACAATATTACAGCTTTTGAGTTAACGTGTTTAGAATTGGCACCATATAAATAAACTGAATTGAAAATAATTCATAGATGTTGAATAAAACTGACCCAAGAACATTGTCTGCAGAGATTTTATAATTGCAGAAGACTCAGGCTACGTTCACACTGCAGGCCTTAATGCTCAATTCCGATTTTTTTGTGAAATCGGATTTTTTTGCGTGTCCGTTCACACTTCCAAGTATATGCGACTTGTATGTGATCTACTGTGTGAACTGAAAGCGTTCAACCGAAGTGTCCCGCATGCGCACTCGAGGACGCGATGACGTCACATGAAGCAAAGCGTCCTCAGTGTTCGCGGAAGTAAACATGATGACTCGTAATACTCCTTGGCGTATATTGTGTTCTTTAAGTTCTTCTCCAACAGGAGCAGGCACATTCAGAAACGAAATCTTTTTAAAAGAAGATCAAAAAAGAAAGAAAGAGGCGGTTCGGTAAGACCCTTTGAGTTTGGTCTGAATCGAGCTATCTTTCCAAATATGAATTAAGTCAGCAACCTCACTTTCTCTCCATTGACTCCTCTGTGTTGTAGCTGCTCCTTGGATTGTTGGTTTTGCCACGCCCTCTACGCTTGGTGGGGGCGCGGGTAATGTTTACGTACTTTAAAGGCCTCCGTGGTATACGATTCGGTGGGAATCGTTTCGGCATGCAGGGCCGGGAGTGGCATTTTGAAAGATCAGGAATCGTATGAGGACTTTAGGGATACATATCCAAGTAAGCTGGGTCGCTTTTGGAAAAATCCGATCTCATGTGTAGTTCAGACTGTCCATAAAAAAGATCAGATACTGGAATGCAATGTGGGCAAAAAAATCAGAATAGGTCCAACTAGGGCTGCGGTAATGAACGTACGGCTAAGCTGGATCCCTGTTATATATATATAAAAACCAAACCACGTTGGCACTACAATCAAACCCACTTTTCCAGTCAGTCAAACAGGATTTTATGATCAATTTTGGCAAACCAAACCCCGAAAACCAATAAAGCCAAAGTAGAAGTGTTAGATGTTTGACTTTGAAGAAATGTCTACCTTTACCTATTCATTCTAACTCCTGAAGTGTGGTTAAAAACCTCATTGGAAATTAAAGTGATTATTTTTCTTTAAGTTATGAATACCAAAATTGTTTGTTTAAAGATGGTCCTATGGTTAATTATGAAGGCATCCAGCTAAAATGTATATAAATAAATAACAACTGCATATGTCAGCGCGTGTGGAATGTGACCTGAGTGAAGGAAATGGCTTACTTTAGAAATACTTCATGGGCAACGCAGCTAAGAATATTTTTTTGTTAGTTTTGTTGTTTTAAATGACCATTTAAAGGCAAAGATTTCAGGGCACAAACACTAAGACACATTCAAAGGCTCAATGTAAAGATATTTCTGGAAGCAAAGTACATCTAACCAAATAACTAAAGGAGCAGCTACCCGCTGAAGGTCTTAAATAAACATATGAATGAGTTGATTTTAAAAACACAGGCTTTAACAAAGTTTTCCTACCCCAGAATTGACGATTCTGTGTCCTCATCGTGATGTTAAGGCCATGTTTGTTCTCAGCCCTCTGCCAAAGTCTCTTCCAAGGCAATTGCATACAGCAAAAAGCCATCATAAAAACTGCCAGCGATGTAGTCCATCTGGAATGAAAGGCAATCTTAAACAACAAGAACAAGTGCTGTAAAGCACAGCTTGAGTAATAAAACTATATTCTTTTCTGCCAAAGTTCTAAATAAAACGTAACATTTTTTGTTGCCCTCACTTATAAAAACGCCTGGGATGAATGTACTGACTGCAAACATTACTGTAAAACATCGTAGATTTCTCGTTATGTTTCGGGCAATTACTCTGCTTGAGTGGGATGTTTTCTCATTTGAGATTACGCCATGAGAAATTAAAGTGGTTGTTTTGCAGCTAGAAGTTCCAGGAATCTAACACCTACTAAAAGATGGTTCCAGGTGAACACCGAAATCCCCTCTGAGCTCTGGCATGGGTTTTCTGGAAGTCCAGATACTCGGATTATCGAGGGGGATGGTAAGTCAACACAAAACAGACTGGAAGAAAAACACAAGGAGAAAAATATGTTTTTAAGAATAAACTAGAGTCCAGTCCAGCACGCTTCTATTGAGATAAAACTGAGTCCCCATGGGTTAAAAGTACCCCAAAGTCTCTATAGAGGAAAGGTTTCCAATTACAATAAAAACAAGAAGTAATCAACTCAAAATGTCCTCTCACTTCTCTTTTTAATAAAGCGGGACTCATATCCTTTCTGAGCTTTAACATTTTAATCACTAAAATCTATTAAAAAGGGGTGTAAAAAGAGCATCATTTGTCTGTGGAAGAGGATTAGGGCCACTGGAAAAAAAAAAGTGAGCTGATTTTTAAATTCTATTTCAGTTTAGTATGGGAAAAAAGTCAGAATTCTGACTTTTTCTCAGAATTCTGACTTAATCTCAAATTTTTTTCTCAGAATTCTCACTTTAATCTTTTAGAATTTTTTGGATCTTAATGTAGATAAGGCACCATGAAGGAAGAGATGTGGAGCTCAGCTTCACTGACAAAAAGATGTGAGTTGTTTGAGGTGGCCGAGTAAAAACATTGGTGGAAAATGACGGAATTAGGCAACTTTTACGTGCCGAGGGGTCGCCTCATTAATGGAGGGAGCAGAAGGTCATAAAAACGAGAGCTAGTCTCAAAACAGACATGGCTATGGCTTGATACTACATGTTTGTTAGTTGTCAGAAATCTGAGATTAAAGTCAAATTCTAAGAAAAAGTCAGAATTCTGATTAAAAATCAAAATTCTGATTAAAAAATCTGAGTTCTGAGAAAAAAAGTCAGAATTCTAAGAAAAAAGTCAGAATTCTGACTTTTTTCCCATATTAAAACTTAAAATAAAATATAAATATATATTTTTGCTTTCCAGTGGCCCTAATCCTCTAACATACAGGTCCACCCTGCTGCACAAATATGTCCTTTAGCATGCATTAAGCTAAAAGCAGTGTAATTTATAAGTCTTCAAATATTAGCATCAAATATTTTCTGTTTTGAAGATGCACAAATTGATACTGAAAAAGTTGATTAAAGATCAGTGTCAACAGAAAGAATTCTAAGAGAGTCCTCACATAGATTTTATGTTTACCAATTATGCTGATGAAGGTTCTCAGTCATCCAGGTCCTAGTCATTCCGTAGAAAATTCAAAAAATATCCACTGACTTGGTTTTCAAGATTTGAAGACGCTTCGCCACCTCCACAGGAAGCTTTTACCCCAAATGTCTGGATCCGTTAGTGAGTTTGAGTCTTATATAGACAACGCCTTTGTGGTATCGCTTGGAAACATGCAATGCAACCTATGAATGGTCATAGTTCATCGTTAGTTTAGGGTCGGTCGTTAAAAATCATAGACAGGTTTCAGGTATTACAGGAGACAATCCCCCTTTACCGGCAATCCCCTTAATTAATTATTAATATTAACACCTAAGGATCTCTATTTAAAAGAATAAATAAATAAAAAAGTGTGGCATACATTTGTATTTAACGCACTTGGCCAATCATTTGTAGAACCTCTGCAGACTCTGCATCCAGAACAGTCCAGTATTTAGATCGAGTCACCTTTTCATCAAACTTAACCTGCCTTCTTGTCAGAGTAGGAATCCCACAGCATAATGCTGCCGCTACCATATCCTGTTGTATTTACTTTGATGAGGAGTGCTACTTTTTCTCCGGACACATTGTTTTTTTCTAGATTTATTTCTGAGGAATGTTAAAATGTAAACATTTCGAAATAAATTCAAATTTAAAATTTTAAATATATATCTATACTTATAAATCCTGCATCATATCTCATCTACTCTTATAAGTAGCGTTTATTTTAATCATTGTAAAGTCCTAATAAGATATATGATGCATGCTATGTATCAATAAAATATTTTTATACCTGAAATCTAAAAAAACGCCTCGGGAAGTTAAATAAAGTTTGGATTGCTCTTGGCTTAAAAACCTTGAGGATAATTTTTCGTGTCACAACAATGATTAAAAACCTCAACACCAACTTCCACAAGCAATGGCCGCACAAAAGCACAGCGTGTTGCCACAATAAGCCGTGTCAGAACCCGCCAGCGCATTCATACCTTTCTCATGTTTAGCTCAACTGAGCAGAAATTTAGGGTGGGAAAAATATGTTTATTATGCTAAAAGTGCTTGCTGCCAGTTTTAAGAAGGAATCTATAGATGCACGGCAGAAGTTGGCATCTGTTTGGGAAAAATCATTTCCATACTTAGATAGTAAATTTTTAAAGAGGAAAAATAGAGACAATTAGATAGGAGACAACAAACATATCATGTGGCCCAACAGAATGCTTGTTAGACATTTTTAGACAAGTTTCCAAGAAAAACTTTGTTAACTGGCAAATTTATTAAACTGAAAGAGTGATATTATGAAACATTACAAGCATTTTAGCACACAAAGCATTTCTACCAATTAGAGGAGCCTTGTAAAAGTCTTCTGCTTCTATGCAAAACAGGAGAGAGAATATAGGAGGAGATTTAAAACTTATTATGTCTACAATTCGGCCTATAGGGAGGAAGAAAACTGTAGGTCACAGAGTTAAAGCTACAGTGTGTAATAATTACAGGGATATACAGTCAGAAATGTAATATATTATACATAACTATGTTATTTATCATCATCTACGAGCTCAGCCTCTTAACCTTAATATTTGCGTTGCCTTAGAATTCGTTATTTTTAATTACATAGGAGCGGGTCTCGCAGCCATGGAGGCAGACATCTTTGCGCTACGGCAGCGCAGAGCCAACAAACTAGCGATTGCGAGATCGCCAAAAAGTCACAACGATGTAGAAAAAATAACGGGTATATTTATTATCTTAAGTCTACATGAAATCTATACCCTACACAGACTAATGAAATACTATCTGTAAAATTATCTATGTAAACAAACCTCATCACTTGAGAAGGTAGGTGATGCGGATGTCGTGGAAGACATTTTGTCCCGTAACGCTCGCCGTACTGTTGGGGGGGAGAAGCGGTGGGGGGGGAGATGTTCATGTTGTTGCAGTCTGGAGTCTGACCGCTAGATGTCGCTAAAAGTTACACACTGTAGCTTTAAAAACCAGCAGGAAACACTTGTTTTATGTACGTATGTGCAAATTGTCCTTTGACCAGAACTTGCTCTAGAAGTCTAAATTCTGCTTACATCAATTAAAACCAAATAAATTCTCATTTATAGCTTGTAGAGAGAGACAAGCCAAAGCATCACAGATCCTCTTTGAAAAGCTTTTAAGGTTGCTGTAATTAAACCTCTGCTTAAGAAACCGTCTCTTGACCCAGATGACTTGGTCAATTATAGACCTATATCCAATCTTCCTTTCTTATCCAAGGTTCTTGAGAAAGTAGTTGCCAAACAAGTTTGCGATCACTTACACCATAAAGAACTTTTTGAAGAGTTTCAGTCTGGCTTTAGAGCTCATCATAGCACTGAAACAGCTCTGGTGAAAGTCACTAATGATATTCTCATGGCCTCAGATAATGGACTTGTATTTGTGCTCGTCCTGTTGGATCTTAGTGCTGCATTTGATACAGTTGACCATAATATTCTTTTAGAAAGACTTGAATATTTTGTTGGAATTAAAGGAACAGCACTAGACTGGTTTAAATCTTATCTATCTGATCGAATTCAGTTTGTTCATGTTAATGATAGATCTTCAACACGCTCACAGGTTACCTGTGGAGTACCACAGGGATCATTGCTAGGACCAATTCTCTTTACTTTATACATGCTCCCAATCGGTAGAGTTATTAGACAGCATGGGATTAATTTCCACTGTTATGCTGATGATACCCAGCTATATCTGTCTATGAATCCAGATGAAGCTAACCCATTACATAGATTACAGGCATGTCTTGAAGACATAAAAACCTGGATGACTCTTAACTTTCTGCTTCTGAATGCAGACAAAACAGAAGTTATAGTCTTTGGACCAGAGTCTCTGAAAAAGAAGCTGATTAGTCAGTCACTTCATTTGGATGGGATTAAACTGATTTCAGATAATAAAGTAAAAAATCTTGGTGTTATTTTTGATCAAGACCCGTCATTAAACCCCGCAGACTGCGAGGTTTCTGTAATATCCTTCTTTCAATCTGAGGAACATTGCAATAAAATAGAAATCTCCTGTCCGCCAGGGTGATGCCGAGAACCATGACATTTGCTACTTCAAGGTTGAACTATTGTAATTTACTATCAGGAAGTCCACAATGTGTCAGCCATCCCAAAAATGCCAGAGTCTCTAATGAAAATTAAAAGAGATCATATCTCTCCTCATTCCTGGCTTCATTGGTTTTCTCCCAACCCACAATAGAATTCTAAAATCCTCCTTCTCACATATAAAAGCCTTAAACGTTATCCTTATAATGAGATTCAGATTGTTCCTTATGTTCCCAACAGAGCTCTTTGCTGTCATTCTGCAGGTTTACTAGTGTTCCAGAATTTCTAAGTAGAATGGGAGGCAGAGTTGGAGTTATCAGGCTCCTCCTGTGGAACCAATCCGTCAGTTTTAGTCCTGTGAGGCAGTGGATGTTCCCAGCTCACTTTTGGGTGCCAGGCTTAAAACTTTCCTTTTGCTAAAAGTTTTTTGTTTTAGGTTACCCTGAGCTATTTCTATAGTTGTGCTGCTATAGGCCTAATCGCTGGAGGACATAGTGACCCCATTTCATCATTCTGCTTCATTCTCTGTTCTTCCCCTATTCTGCAGAATCTGTGCTAGTTCACCTCTAACGTTCTTGCTCTCTCGCTTTTCCTCGTGAGTATATAAAGCTTTTGCCTCTCGCTTCGTGCGGTTGTAATGCACTTGTCTCTGGAAAGAGAAACAGCCGCTGCTGCTGCAGCCTTCAACAACACCCTTCGAGTTTATATAGATGTTGGAGATCGGTCGTTTCTTCCAGTGTGTCCCTGCTTCTGTGAATCGCGACCGAGTGGATGTGCTCTCTTCACTCTTCCATGGGAGCTGCCTTGCTTCCAGCTCCGCCCGGGTTGTGTTTCTGGGCGGGCGCAGCTGCGCTTTTGTAATTCTGCTTCGGTTCTTGAAACCCAGTCGCTCCGCAGATGGCTGTCACACTGAGAGCCTGTTCTTGCTGGAGTGTGTTTCTTCCTGTGCCAGACCCTTTTCTACCACTTTCTTTGTCGCTATAAAGTATGCTTAGTGTGAGGGATACTGTATTTGAGTCACGTATCCAATCAACGGGATTCTTTAGATAGAAAACTTTGTATCAATTTACCCAGCGATCTAAGTTGAAATCTAAAGTGCTCGGAGTAAAACATTTGTTGTGTTAGTTTCTGTGCTGCTTAAATAAACTGGAATTGAATTGAATTGAAAGCGTGCGAAAAGTGCCGCGGCTCCTTGCTTCAACGGACCGCGACGCTTACAAAGTAGTATAAAGCTTTTAGTTTAGTGGATTGGGCATTTCTGCAAAATTGAGATCGCTAATGGGAAAATGGCATGCTCTCTGCTTACCTACACATTCCATCATAAACAAATTCAAAAGTTTGTTCCTTTCTTTTGAAAGCTAAGAGTCAATAGCCTACTAACTGTAGACTTAAATAGATGTTATTGTGCTATGCAGCAACGGCTAGCTGAAGGAAAACTATACAGGTATAAATAAGGTATAAATGAAAACAAAAAAATCATTTTGAAATGTGCAGTTTTGATTTGCAGTCATGAAAGTGTTAATATATTCTTCATGTTACAGTGGAAACTTGTCTTAAAATGAATGGAATGCTGACACTGTTGCTATCTCTTCAGCAAAGTTGTTATTGGGTATCTTAAAAATCTCTAGATGATGTCATTACCTAATCGCATATTTGGTTATGCTTTGATCCAGCTGTCAGAGAAATATTAACATGGTAAAGCAAAAAGTGATTAAAAAACACACCAAAGTCCTTTAAATATAAAGATAAAATCTTTAAATTAATTTTAAGCATTTATTATCATTTTACCTGAACTTATGCTACGCTTCACCCTCGATCTAGCATACACCGCTCGCCGTTTCATTTTTTGCTGAAAAATTAAAGAATTCCTGATCGCCAAGAGCTGAAGCAGCTTTGTTGCCTGGCTGCGCCGGGTGCAAAAGTGGGTCTGACGCTGCTTGGCTTAGAGCTTCACTTATCCTCTTCTCCTTGCCTTGCAGCTATATTCTGCTGTGATCAGTGGGAATAAAGTAGTTTTAATGTTTTTAAGTGAGAAAAATCCACCTGAAAAACTTCATCAGTGCAGCGTCAGTTCATCCAGATTACCATCCTACCTTACAATATTTTTCTGTCGGACGCAGACCCCCACATACCAGCTGGTGTGCCACGTAGTAGGAATCCCTTCAACAGCAGCCTCTGGCCGGGTCACCTCCTCGCGGTTCACTGCAGTGGCTGGTAGGTGTTTTTCATCTTAAATAATTCAAACTGCAGGCAGCAGGATAATAAAAGCGAAACATGTTCTGCCAGCAGGTTTCTGCATTTTAAGTTAATTTATGCTGTCAATAAACTGTTTCAGAGGAGTGATCACAGCGCCTTGTGACATCAGCTTATGTGTCTGTCTCACGGCCAGCTCCTGTGATCAGCTTAATCCGATGTAGTAGACTACGGTGAATAAAGCAGCAAAAGTTCTCATTTTTTTCAACTCCACTCGCATTGGTAAATACGCAGTAGAGGTATTTAAAAACCCGCGCCGCTTTAATAGCTTGCGCCTGCTGCTCAAAACGCGCTGCGGGAGCTTTTGCTGCGCCTTGACACGCGTCAACCATTGACTTTGAATGTAAACTCGCTGCTTCTGCCGCGCCTGCTGCGTCTGATGTGAACGTAGCATTATATTAGATACAATATTCTTGGAGATGCATTGATCCAATATTTGGATCGGATAGCAGCTGCGGTCTTGACATATTAGCTGGATTGGACATGGGTGATATGATACTGGATATCAGACATCCAATCCAAAGCATTTTATGTGGAATTGTTACTTCTTTCTATTTTATACTTATTTTTAATCAAATAATATAAGGTAAATTTGTATTTCTGTTAATTTTTTATCTTTTTTAACAATGTTTATGTTAAGACTAAATCCTTCCCTCACATGACAAGATATATGGTTCATTCGTTCTGCAGTTGAATGGGATCGGTACTGGATATCAGCCGATACGCTCACCCCAGGTATTGGTATTGGACCGGATGGGAAAAAACTGGATCGGTGCATCTCTACTTGTTATGTTAATAATTTCTACCTAAGAACAGTTAGCAGAGGCACACAGTGGTTGAAGCTGTGTGTGAATGAAATGTGGGTAAGGGATCAATGCTACTGTGTGAATTTCTTAAAATATAATACAAAATATATAAAAATTATACTATCATCCCACTTTTTAATCCACAGGCTCTTTGAAAGCTTTGCACATGTGACTCATTTTCAATTGGGAAACAGAAGGAAGTGGTTCTACTCTGGATGCCCAGTTTGACATACCACATGTCAATGCTTCTGAGAAGGGAAGGGGCTAATGTGTTGGCGCCAAACTCTCCATCACCACAGGAAAAAGTCTTTACATGTGTCTCTAGTTGCTTTTTTGAAAAAAGGTCTGAAAATGGGTCCAAAAAGTCACCAATTATTCCTGGCAGCAGTGGTTAAAGGCTGCAGAAGACTGGGTCTGGAGGTTCACCTTCCAGCAGGACAATAACTGGGTTTCCATCACAAATCTGTGCAAAAGTATGTCGATATTCTGCTAATTCGGAAAATCCTAAGTTTTGCAATTGCAGTATTACCATTTAATAAGTAATACCATTAAAGTCGAATGTGAATACATTTGTTGACACCATAACTCTGGAACAATCATGGCAACATCTTCCTATAGCTGCTAGCGTTCTTCTTCTTCATCTTTTTACAAAGCAGTAAGGTCCTGTCACAAATCACTCGCGTCATTCTAGAAAAGTATTTTCATTGCAGTTTTCCGAAATATAAGAATTTGCACAAATTTGATATGACCGAGAAAACAAAACATAAAGACTTTGTTTAAAAAACAGGAGCTTAACTTCACCATCAAATCTCCCGACTTCTGTGTACTTCTTCATGTTAGCAAGCAATTAAACACTGGTAGATCCCCACTTGACAGAAAATGCACTAATAAGGTTCTTGCACAATTGAAGCATTGTTCACCTCAGACAGTAGTTGGTATTGTGAGATTTTAATTGTCTATTTAGTTCACTGCACCCTTTGGCTCTGCTGTGACCCAGAAAACTAGCTTTGTGTTAACATTATGTAATTCTCTATGGCCAGCCACCCAGACATTTAACTATCTCCAAATCAATCACACCAACAGATTATGGGTGTGTACTGGCAGTTTCACCCTGAAAGGGGCTAACTGGACAGGAGATGCCAGCTAATGAGTAAGTATCAGTGGACCTCTTACTCGTTAGGGTCAAATTCACAAGATCTTTTGTGATAGACTTACACCCAGTGGTGCATAGCTGCTAGGTGGAGGAGAAAGATGTCTTTTTGACACTGTTTACTTTACACAATCAGAAAAATGTGTTTCTGCAGGCTGCTCTGGTTACTAAACAAAGCTAAACTTAAGCAAAAACTAAAATGGAGAGCACATTCATGAGTTAGAATGGTCCTGTCAAAGTCAAGATCTAAATCTAATTGAGAATATCAGTAAAAGACTTGAAAATCAGAGGTTGACAGATAACATGGTGTTGGTAGTATCATGCTGTGGGATGCTGTAGTCAGATCAGACCAATTTGCATTTTTTTACGTCAAAATTCAAACTCTATGTATGAATTAGTGCGAAACAAGGTGGTGGCAGCATAATGATGAGGGATTGCTCTTCTTTAGGATGGCAGAGAACCTGTTAGAAGCTGCAAAAGACCTCATTCTAGAGGGTAGATTTAGCATCAAGCAAGACAACAACACTAAACATATAGCCAGAGGCTTTAGTTGAATAATTTGGATAAAATCACATTTTTATGTTAGATTGGCCTAGTCAAAGTTACAGATCTAAATTCCAAAAGAAAGTCTATCGGTGCCTTGAGCGATTCTACCAAGAACAATAAGAATAAAATTCACTTCTGGGTGAGAATTAAAACCATAAAGGGAGATACATCCCCACGAAACACTTTCAAGCTCTAATTTAGGAAAATCAAATTAAAGGACATTAAATAACAGAAAAACCTTTTGTATTTTGTTCTATGACTTAAAATTCCAGAAAGAATATATCAAAGTTTATGGCTGTAAGGTGACAAAATGTGAAAAAGTTCAGCAAGGCAACAAAATCTAAGTAAATCACATATTAGAGATTTAATAAGAGAAATTATGTAACCAGCTGCAACACCAAATAACTGTGACGTGTTTTTAGAGGGGAGTACATCTGGAGGTAATGCAGTCTCCTCCGAGATGCTGTGGAAAATAAATTAAGAGAATTTAGAGGAGCCTGCGTGGCATTAAGGGAGATAAATTAGGTGAACAGCATCTGCGTTAGGTGAATTTATTTCAGACGGCGCTAATCTTAAGGGCTTCCTGTAAAAACACGCCCGTTCCTTCATTAATGTCACACAGGAATTTAACTCCCTAAAGTGGAGAAAATAACTGACAGCGGGAGGGATTGTCTCTTCTGACTGGGAGACTCGGTTCCAAACTCTTCTAAACAAATTGATGGAATTCATACGAGACTCAATGTTTGATTTGATTGCAGGGAAAATGTGGAAATGCTATAAAAACCCCAGGTGTGAATCTAATACATTATGATTCTCTGCTGATTAATTGTTACCTTGGTTGCATTAAAATGCTCTCTGTTCTTACCTTAAAGACCTCCATCGCATCGTCCCATTTGAAGTTGGCCTTCAGCCACGGTTTCCGATGAGTCAAGCTCTCTGCAAACACATCCAGATAGAAGATGGCGTAGTTTTCCGGGTCTTGGATCTCGTTCTGGAACAGCTTCATGATGCTCATGAATGACTCCAGGGGCCCGCAGATGTAAATGACTGCAGACAGG
>JAGKQL010002824.1:17864-29328 GCA_018398635.1 Cyprinodon brontotheroides | reverse complement strand
TACAGCTTTTCAGATAGTAAATGACACCTTTGGAGTCAGGTGTCTGAAAGCAGAAACACGTCTAAAAGGTCGAGAACACCGGACCTTGAGACCTAAATTCGAAGATTCCTATTACTACCTAAAGGTTCAAACTTTGGCTAGATATTTGCTATTAACAGCACTGAAGTGTTTTATATATATATATATTTTTACCCTTAAACTACTTTTCCTACTTTCTTTGATATTTGGGGTTATTTTTGCTGGTACATGTCGCAAGTACATAACACTGTCAGCATATCTCTGGATAAATAAGGAAACAACCATGGATACCAAAATGTATGTTCCTGACTAAGCACTAAACTCCACATGACAAGCTCTGACTCCAACATTTCCCACGAGACTCCTTGCATACTGCTTACATACATACACCAGAAAACCTTTTATCCACCATCAGCCATTTGGTGTTGTTGTTACAAGTTTTATTGCTTACTTTGTAATAAAAAAAAAAGTAAGTTGTGCATAATTTTTTTAACATTTCTTTAAAAAGTCTGGTTTGAAAGGCTTGCATTAAAATTAATAGATGCTTTATTTGAGAAAATGTCAGCTTTGTGCAATGAAAATTGCAAGGAAATGTGGCACTCTGTCAATATATATAATTAAACGAATAATTTTAATTATAATGATTATAATGACATATAATAATTAAAAGTATAATAAATAATCCACTGTTCATCTAAAAGACGATGAAACAAGTCAAAAATTCACAACAAGTAACAGCAACAGAAAAGAAATCAGTCATTAAAAGATCTTTTGATTAAAATGACCACATTTTTATTTAACAGCTAAAATGAATGTATTACAAAAGTAATGAAAGGAACAAAATCTTGGTTAAGAAAATAAATGCAATTCAATTATTTGAATAAAAGGCTAACTTTCAATGAATACAAATGAAATTTTATTCAGTTTATTTATATAGCGCCAATTCACAACACGTGTCATCTCAAGGCACTTTGCAGAGACAATTCCACCAGATCATACAGTCAGATTGATTCAACGTTTTCTATCTAAGGAAAACCAGCTCATTGCACTGACTCATTGACTTGAAAGGAATCCCTCATGCCCCCGTTCACAGGAGGAAACCGTCAGTTCTCCACCGGACTGCATCTGCATCATAGGGTGAGCGAGAAGGTGATTGTGATTGATCCTTCCTGCATTCACGCCCATGGCCACAACCAACAATCTTCCAAGCAGACATGACGCTGAATCTGCTGCGACTGCAAACCTTCTTTCTTTTTTTCTTTTTATTTATTCTTTTTAGGGCAGGCGGTGAACAGCAGTTAGTTCAATACCGTGATCAAAGAAATCTTTTTATGCAGGTCAGGCGCCTCCAGGCGCATTGCTGACCCCCTTAGGGCACTGGCCTGTACATCATTTTATGGGCATTACGCTGCAGTGTGTTATGCATCAGTTAAACTGACGTTAGACATTATTTCTGGACTTGTTATCAATACTCTATGTATAAGCCCAAAATTGAAAAAAATACATAGAAAGGTCAGCTAATGCCAGCGTTTAGTGAGATTCTGGGATGTCTGGCATATGCTAAGTCGGCAAGGTGTGACAGGTGCCCTCACACAAAGCATGCTGGTCATACTAAAAGTGTATTTGCAAATATGGAATGTCTGACAAGTACAATTACTTTATACTGTATTATAAAGTTATTGTACTTGTCAGAGAGTGTTAAGTGAGCAGCTTATAGGGGCTGTAGAAGCCACAACAATTAATTTCCTTTTAGGATTATTAAAGTATTTTTAAAATGAATTGAAGTTTGCAGTATAAAACACGTATTGTTGATCTTGTTGCCTGTGATAGAACCTTAGTCCCAAATGCTCCCCGGTTGCCTCAAGCTGTCCAGCTCTAATTTAGGGTTCCTTATTATTGCAAATAAAAATAAAGCTGAATATTATTATTGCTCACTAGCCTCTTCTAGTTCCTTTTTGTAATACAAGTTATCTTAAGCAGCACCTTAGCTAGCGACTGATAAGCTAATAACACAATGCTATTTTTTATTGAGTTTTTTCCGTGATTGCTTGGTAATCTTTTCTTTTTTCTGTTTTTGAAATTAAAAAAACTAAAGCCAACTCAGACTCTCAACTTAATTCTGGGTGGTTACATTTACATTGATTGGTCAACGGTTATCTTTTTTATTAATTTTCCATGTGAATGACCTACATGTCCAACTGTTATTATTCATAATTCCCTTTGAGTGCTGTAACAGGCCCCAGTCCTGTGCTGCCTTAAAAATGTGTATGAATGTATGGGACATGAGTGAGTTAGTCAAAGCATTTTAGTCTGTTATTTGTACATTTTTAGCTTGGTGGGAATTTAGAAGGTTTTTATATTGGTATAAAGCAAGAAATTGTATTGCTTCTTTGCTTTACATGGCCAGTTTTCTTGGTGATGTCTGTGCTGCTTTGCAGGTTTTCATGGGAGTGTTAATCATCCAGCTTTGGAGCGCCTAGCTATTCCTCACCGGATCTTTAAAAGACAGCTGCATGAAGCTTGCCAGGAGCTCCTTATCCCCGACTTGTGTTGTCATCCTATTTTGTGTACTTTCTATCTAGCTGTCCTCAAAATAACACTGCAGTGGTATTTCTCCAATCCACATGATAAAAACACTGATTTTATTATCGTAAGATTCTCATATGAAATATACATGGAGTCAGATGATCTATTCAAATGAAGTTCCTTTTTATGTGTCAAGTTTCTGCTCTGTATTTGTTGAATTTACTTTTGTCTTTTCTTTCTCTAAAAGTCGGCAAATTTCTATCTTCCCTGAATTAGATAGGCCTAGTTGTTCAATGTCGCACAAATTTAGTGAATAATTCATAGAATATTGTGATTAATACAATATCAACACATTTTCTCTTTCTATGAAGTGTTGGATTTTAGCACGTAATGTATAGACATATGCATAGACATTTTATGATATATCCAGTCTGTGGGATGGCGCATTTAGAGTAAAAATGTCAGATAATGGAGTAAATTGAAGTGCCTTTTTATTTGTCCAGGATCAGGCTAAGGATCTGTGACCTGCAAAATACAAAATTCTTGCAATTCATTGTTTTACGAAAAAAAAAAAAAAAGAAAAAAGAAATTCACCAAAAATGACTGCAGTAACCTGAGAAATAACATTCAGAGTGCCTGTGGCAGTTCTTTGGTTTCCACAGACAACTTTAGCTCTGGATATCAAAATTCTGAACCATCTACATTAGCTGTTAAAAAAAAAAAAAAAAAAAACATTTGGTGTAAATGCTGATTGATTTTATTCTCCAAAATAACTGTTTGCTGGTTCCTTGTTGTTGTTTTGTTGCTCCATTGTTTCCTGGCTCCTCATATGTGTTTTTTTCTGATGTCCTCTAGAATTTTCCGTATTTCTGGATTTTTGCCTCAGTTGCCTGTGGAAAATTATGAAATCTGCTAGCTTATCTCTGCCTCCTCATCTCTGCATTTGAGTCCCCAAAAACCTCCCCTTAACCTTGACAGAAAGAACCAGAAAAACAGTGACTGAACATGATGGCTCTGTTCGAAAACCTAGGGCGGGTCCTCCAAGGACGCGGTCTACCTAGACTGGATCCTTCGAAGTCCTTGAAAATAAGGAGAATCGGAAGAGTTTATGCTGTAAATTCGACCAGGTCTACCCTTTGGCGGGTTTTACCGCCGTATGCTCTGTTGCTTAGCAACCGTGAACGTTGACACACAAAGCAGGAAAAGAATGAATACAGAAGTTTTCAAAACTGTTTATTTATTTCTTTTTTATTGTGAAGTGAACAAAGACTACACTCACAAGAATCCAGAGTGGAATAAAGGTTCCAACCACCGGGAGCAGGAACAAATCAAATCAAATGTAATGATAGAAACCTTAGTCAGTTAAATAACCTGCTGCTGTCATTCTGCACATCTCTGATGTTGCTGCTATTTTCAAATATCCATTACTGGAAAAATGTCCATAGCTGCATATTGGTTATTAATTCTCCAGTTTTATATTGTTAAAACACTTTACAGTATTTTATTGTTTATATTTTAACTCTTCCCTATTATGTTATTCTTATACATTTTTCTAAGGTCCTCATTTGTGTGACCATTTTCAATAATCTTTCTGCTGCTGTAAATTTTTCCATTGTGGGAAAATAAAGAGATTTTCTATTCTATTCTATAAAAGGGGTAGAAAGATATAAGTAAATCTAAACAATATATTTACAAAAAAATATATCTGCAAAATCTCTAATATTCAACAACAAAAAATACGAAGTTAAGCATATTGTGCAAAATAGCAATAAAAAGATAAAAAATCCTATCAGATTTATAGTCCCCACCCTGCAAATATATTAGAATCTGTCCTTAAATTACAGCCAAACTCATTTACACAGTAACAGATAAAAACCTTTAGATAAACCAAACATTACCGCCACATATCTGACTCTATAACCATTAAAACAACTATTTTCATTCATTTCAGACGGAACTATTCACAGAGTTGTATTATATTAAACTGAACTTCCAATTTTCACCACTGTTCGGCGCCAAGTAACCTTTCCTCTGATCACGGCTTGCTTGGTCTCGCAATGAATCCTGGGATATCCAAGAATACCGAGGATACATCGGACCCGTCCTTCAAATCAGGCAAAAAGAAGGACGCATTTTAAGGCCGCATAACGAGGACTCTTGGAATCCGACCAGACCTCGGCGCCGCGCTATGACGTAATCAGCCTTCGAATCCGGTCTTCTAAGGATGCGTCCTAGGTTTTCGAACAGAGCAGATGTGTGTATAAATGGGAGGCTGAGCAAAGACCAGGCTAATCAGCAGATTGGGAGCAGGTGTGGACAGAGAGTCTAGGGAACCAGAACTCAAATGGGCAGAGTCATGACAAACCCATATGCACAGGGACACATAAGAACAGTTAATAAAATAAACACCTGCAAAATCCAAATAGGCACAGTGCCGTGCAATGACGTAATTGGCAGACGAATCTGGCATTCAGAGGATGCAGCCAGTGAATTCAAACACAGCACAGATCTCAAATTCTTGTTAAATAAGATTTAGAAATTTTTTTCCATTAACGTCCCTAATTTTGAAAATGAAAAATTTGTTTCTGTAAACCTTTTCTTTAAAAAGTATTTGGAGAGATATAAGTTGGAAGTTCTTCAGTGGATTGCCAAGAATAAAAAAAATGCACAAAAAGCTTTCGATTAGCTTTTTGCCTTGTTTTGACAAGTGTGATTTATCTTTCATGATAAGCTGAAGTATTTTTAGTTAATTTTTTAATAGCTGTCACTAGTGGATGTTTCAGTGGAAGTGGTTGTAATACCCCTAAAACATGCACTGTTTCATACTTCTGAAAGCAAAATAAATTCTTAACTACTGTACTAACCCCAAAATATAACAACATTAATACAATATAGTTGATTAACTGATCAATAGTTTGTGTAAGTGTTCCAGTCTTTTTTTGCTCAGAACAGGTTTTATAAATTGGGACTAAAAAGAAGCAACAAGTCTAAGCAAAAGTATTAATAAGGTCTAAGATGAAATGAAACAAAAGATGAAAAAAAATCAATGTGAACATATTAAAAAAAAATAGGCTTTATAAAACAGTTAACCAGTGATAACATGCAGTTCTAATTACATGAACCAACCTTAAAATGATTGTCTTTTAAACATATAACCACTTTGGTGTCATTCAAATTGACAGTGTAATTGGCATTCTCTTATAAAGTAACCCAGTGCATGAATACATTATGGAATCTGTGGGTTGCTGTCAGAGGATATAAAGATTTGCCAAGCATTAGAACTTGAACATAGATTTGAATCACCTTAAATCTATGCTGCAAAGTTAGATAGCTCTGTTCATTACTGCTGTTTGTTTTCATCATTTCAGTGTTTTCTCTAAATCTGTAATATTAAACAAGAACATACCAAATGGATATCAAGCACTGTACACACACACACACACACACACACAAAAAAACATATATTACACCTAACAAAAACCACATAAACAGAGATTATTTGTCATGCTTTAGCTTAAAGCCTTTACCCACATGCAGATATACTCAGGAGACAAATTAGATTTGCACAGTTTATTCAAATACAAGAGAGGAATCGTCCAGGGCAGGAATGCTGGAAAAACAAGCAGCTTCTCATCTAAGAGTATCGGATTGTTTGGCAGAGAAACAGATTTGGAGATTTTGCTGCTCAAAGTAGACTTACAGATTGCATACAAGACAAATGCTTGGAGGAAGGATGGAACAACGGACCACCACCAGCCAGGATCAGAGAGCCACAAAAGTGAAATAACGTTTTGGTTGCAGGGTTAGAGTTTTCAGAGTTGTCATGACCGGGAACCAGATCTCTTGAAAGGGAGCACAGGACAGGTAAGCAAGATAATAACAGGGTACAGAGCTCAGGTTTCTGGTTTCTATTGTGCTTTACCACTGCTAGAAATCACTCAGGCATTAGAGTGCTGGCTGTGGTCACCTGTTATTCTCCAGGCTAATGAGGGCTGATGAAGAGTACCTGTGTAGCTCCTCCAAGCTGCTGGCTCTCAGGCATCATCAAATGGGAAAAAAACCTAACCTACACAGAAAGAGTTCTCCAGGAAACCCAAGAATATTAACATAACTTAAAGCAAGGTAGATCCGTTTATCAATGTCACCCTTTAGTTTTTAGTAGTGTTGCACGATACCGTCATACCAGTATCGGGGCCCCCACACGATACTGCCTAAAATGGTGGTATCGGTATCGGCAAAAATACCAACAAATAGGGCAGCGAAACCATTTTGAGACAATATTCAACTATTGTCACCCACCCACTCCTGGGCAATAAAAAAGTTCTACTGGATTCACTTTTGTATTAGATTTTTCCTGCTTCACAAAGGTGGGCAGCAGCTCGACAAAGCCATGAGAGCGTTATTATTTTACATTATTATGTTATCGGTATCGGCTGATACTGCACAGTCAGGTATCGGTATCGGTATCGGGGCCAAAAATGGCATCGGCACTAGAACACTATTTTAAGTAGAGTTTGTAGGTGTGGGCTCTTTTTTGAATACATTACGGGACCCATTTTCAGGAAAAATGTCACGTTGTGTGGTTCTGCTGTTGCCTGGACCCCAAGTAGGGAACTGCTGTTTTTGTGTCGGGTCACATTTAAGACTAAGGTGTGAATTGATCATGGGTTGGGGTCGGGGTTAGGCATGAACCTGTAAGGGTTATGGTTAGAATCATGGTTAGGGTGTAGAAATTAATGGAAATCAACGGAAAGGCCCCACAAAGATAGTGTGACAAGTTTGTGTGTGTTTGTCTGTGTGTCTGTCTGTCTGTCTGTGTACAGGTTAACTTGAAAAGTTATGAAATGATTTAAATCATTTTTTTAACCAAAGGTGCACCTCAGTCCAAGGAACAATCCACAAAATGTTGGTTATAATCCAGATCACTTCCTAGATCCAGGGTTTGTGAGATTCTGAGAGAATACAATAATTAAGTTAAAGTGGAAGTCAGTATGTGGGGAGAAACTGGCTACTTGGCAAAGGACTATGCTCTCTAGGGTCTGTGTTTTTCTAGTTTACCCGCTTTTTAGGCACAACCTTTTCAGGGTGTATTGTGCCTCTTGCCCATAGACTGGTGGAGATAGGAACCGGCCTATCAGATGGAAGGATGTCAGATTTCCTTTGTTGGGACACTCCATCGGGAAATGACAGTCACCCTAAGATTTAAAGGTTTAAAGACTATCGAACTATCATGGTTATCAATAGTGTTTGAAATAATGCAGTGTAAAAGAATGGCGTTAGGTAATGAGCTCATTTTTTCTGTAACAGGGAAATCTAATTAATTACTTTTTCATCCGTTACAACAGCGTCAAAACTACTGAATGTTTAATGAAGTACATTACTGTGCATTCATTCACTAGACTGTTCAAAAGCTTTCCTGGCTCAAAGAGAGGGAAAAAGATATAGAGCAAGATAGAGATAGAGGGGTGTAAATAACAAGGCAGGTGATTGGCCCCAAAGGTTGGGTTATGCTTGACGCACCTGCAATCTGACCAGCAAATAACCCGGAGAAGTTGCAAGGTTAGTAGCTTTTACAATCTTTGTGGCTTTTCCCCTATTGTAGCTGGCCTCATGGGGAGCATGTGTGGCAAACACAGCAATTTGACAACACTTCTCAAAGAATCAGCCAACACAACCATTTAGTAGCAAGTTTTCCTGAGAGCAACAGTGACTTCTTTTCAGGGATATTTTCACAATCTTTGATAGTGGTGGTATTGATGGGCTAAATCACATGATCTCTCTATGTATTTACATTTATAAACCCTTGTCAGTAGCTTTTGCTTGTTTGCTATGTTTTGCATGCATCTGTCTAGATAGTGAAATTGCTCGGTGCAGGAAAGCTGTCCATGGAAGCTAAAAATGGACGCGTCAACCATAAACCACGCTTAAGGCTGGGCATACACTGTATGGCTTTTGGCTTTTTTGGCCGATTCTACAATCGTACAAGATTTTTTTGGGATTGTGCCAAATTTCAGCCTCATCATGCATCTTGCGTTGTACAGGGGGTAACAAGGGGCAGTCAGCCTCTCATGAACACCTTCCAATCAGGAAACCTAAGGTCAGGAGAGAATCAAACATGTTTGAAATTCAGTCGGCCCTCATGTGTTCATGAGCAAATCCTTCTGTAGAAGCAGAGTTACGAGCATCTGCAAGCCAATTTATCAGAACCTCACGCTCTGCACATGTGCAAGCAAACAAATTCTTCTTCTGCCAGACTAAAGGGTCCAACCAGCGCTATCTCTCAGAGCTGAGTCCGATGTGTGGTTTTTGGATGTGCAGTGTGAGCAGGTGGATCAGAGCAGGCTGTACAGTGTAAGATATACATCATGAGCTGTGAACATTTAAATCCTGAAATTTCATCGTAAAGTTTGAGCTGTAGCTAAGAACAACTATTGAAAATATCTTCCAGTGTATGTTCAGCCTAAGCTAGAGTCCTATTCTATGGGACCCAGTCAGAGCCAATGTTTACACACAAACAAACACCTGCAGCGCATCATGCAAACAGCAGCAAAAACAGAAGCAACACAGATTGCATGTGAAAAACAGTTTAGGAAAAGTTGGCTTTTTCGATGTGGTGATACAAGCACTATTCAGATTCATGGAAATTAAAGCTAAGAACATGTATTGAAGATGTGCATTGAGTCCATATTGATTTTCTAAAACACAAATAGGATCATTTTTTATAACCATTTCATTCCAAATGCTTATTTTATTTCTTATTTTTATTTTTCAACCATTGACACATGTTATATATATTATTTTGGGTCAAACTTTTTCTTTTGCATTTTTTTGAAAAAAGCAACAAACACATTCATCCTCTTTGGTGAATTTAACAAAAGACTGAATGATTAAGTTGAAATATATGCTGGACCATCAAAAGTTGTGTAAAGTAATTAATGAACCAACAAGATTACTCAAAAACAACACCTCACTGAGTCTCCTAAATCTTTGAATACAGCTGCAGAAGATCCTTGTGCATCAGGGAAAAAATACAGAGATTGGTGTTGTAAATAAATCAGTTGCAAATGCTGTGATAAATTACTTTTTATCCTGCTGAAATTATGTTACTAATTATTGGGTAAAGATAAGAAATGGAAGCAGTCTGACAAAAAGAGTAAACACCTAGATAATTTGCAAATCAAGGTACTGTGATAAATGATGTGAACAAAATGTGGGTAGAAGGTTACATGACATAAATTAGATGGTACCAGGCAGATTTTGCTTTGCTTGATCTCTACATAATATAACAGAGATAATGATGTGCTGTGGTTTTGAACACATGATGAGCATAATAGTTTCTTAGAAGAGTTACAGGCTTACATTCCTAGAGATTAACTTCAAAAGCAAATTATATTGTCTAAAAGCGTAGAAAGGGAAAGACATAGTTCCCTCAGAAAAAAAAACAAAACACTTCCTTTAGTTTTTTGTTTATAGAAATAATAAACCTAAAACATTGCTAGAATTATGAAATTATGAAACAGGCCATTGTCATTTGACTTTAGCATAAATTACATCACTTCTTAAGCAAATATTGCAAACCACTTTTTTTCTTTGTATACTCTCATTAATAAGCAAATCATATTCTGATGACCATACCACTCAAATGTATCGGTGCAGGATATACAAATCTAAAAACTTACCATGACTAAAGAAGTTAAACTTTCAAGTGATGTCACTGCAGTTTTTGCTTTAACAGGAGCTGGCCAAAGTGCTTTACACTAAATTCAGTAATTCACCTGTTCAGACTCACACAGTTACACACTGATGGTGGCAAACTACATTATAGCAACAGTTGCCCAGGCTTACCACAGAGTGCTGCAGTGCACAGGTGCCACCAGTACCTCACACCCCATCACACAGTGCAGGTGAAGTTGCTTGCTCAAGGACACAAAGAAACTGAAAGTTGTAGCTGTTTCTTGAACCGACAACCCTCCGGGTGCATGGAAACTCCATCTGAGGCCACTGTTAAATTAGTTAAAAGGTCTGATGCAAACTCTGGTGCAGAAACTTCTGAGGTCAATGTGCCAGAGGATTAGGCTTTGGTACATGACAGACCTTGTGGAAAGATTTATTCCTTTTGTGAAAATTTTGAATGTCAGACATAACAGTTATAAAATAATAGTCACCTTAGCCTTCAGCGAACAATCTTTGTAGATTTAACCCTCTCATCTGCCAACATTTCATTCCTCTCCTCTGCAAAAAATAAAAGAATCTGGATCGTTGTGGCAGGCCAATCCAAGAATTGAATGCAAAATCCATCTGGAATAATTCGAAGAGCATTTGTTCCTTTCATTCCTGTTCATGCCCCCATATACAGTATGCAGCCTGTTCAAAGAAGCCCTACTCTTACCTCGTTCAACTAGAACCATCATGGATCCAGGAAGTGATATCACTCCGTCTCCCCACATCCGTTATTGTTTCAGAATTTGCCATCCTCCTATATACTCATCCACATTTTGAATTCTATTTCAGTTTTTTTTGCATTTGTTAGCCAGATTGGTTGTTTTTGTAAATGCTCAATTTCAGTTTAGTTTTAGTCTTTTATGTAATACTACTTTAAAAAGGTAGATTGGTACTGCTGTCATGGTACTCTTCGGTTTTCTGCTACAAGTGCCAGATTATTCAAGCTGTTTGGTAGAGAGTAACTGATTCCTGGATTCTACTGGCTTACCAAACCTGGACTGTTTTTCTGACCTTGGCTTGGATTCCACCATTGGTACCTCACTGATTCTCTGATCTTCTCGTTTATGAACTTGGTTTTGTTTTGTTACGACTTTGGCTTGGATATTCCCTTCCAAAAGCTGCTACTCGGCGTTGGCTGACATCAGCTCTGCTCATCACCCAGAGCTTGGGGGCCGGCGCCCGTCACAAGAGGAGGACA